>JBBPDH010186195.1:0-17935 GCA_037974565.1 Clupeocharax schoutedeni | reverse complement strand
CTACCCACAACGCCACCACCATCACAAAAAAAAATTATTTTCAGTTCAGGCTAATTTACATTTGCGGCATTTAGCAAATGCTTTTATCCAAAGCAACTTCCATTCCCTAACTACAGGGGACAGTCTAGCTGGAGCAACTTAAGGTTAAGGGTTATGCTCAGGGACCCAGTGGTGGTTTTCTGAAGGTAGGATTCAAACCCATAACCTCTTAGTCCAGAGGCAAGTATCCTACACACTGAGTATCCTACCCACCTACCTCCACTAGAACAATCAGTTTTTGAAACTGATGTGTTTGTCAAGGACCAGATAATGATGGCTAGATGATGGGAGAGCATCTCCAGAATGGTCTTATGTGTGTTCCTAATATTCAGTGGTGAGTCCCTCTAACAAAAGTGGCCCAAGGAAGGACCAGTGACATGGGCACCCAAAGGCTCACCGATGCACACTGGGAGCAAAGGGAACCCAACAGTAGAGTTACTGTAGCACAAACTGCTGAAAAGGTTTATGCTGGCTATGATAGAAATGTGTCAGAACTAGAGGTGGGCATAGATAATTTTTTTAAATCTAGATTAATCTCATTGTTATCTTGAAATTAATCTAGATTAAAATGCCCCCCCCCCCAAAACAAATTATCTCAATGCCTGTTTTTATAGTGTGAACCATAAATATGCCTCCAAATGTTCTCCCAGATCACTTTAATTTCATTTGGAACTGAATTTAATACATTACTCTTAAAGAAAATGTAAATATTAACCCGAGGTTTAAATACGGAAAAGTCAGGAACGAGAGAGAGGCACAGAATGAGAGAGTGAGAGAGAGAGTAAGAGAGAGCGAGAGAGAGAGAGAGAGATAGAGAGAGAGAGAAAGAGATATAATCCGCGCGCTCCGGAAAAGTCATGAACGAGAGAGAGAGAGAGGCACAGAGAGAGCGACAGAGAGAGCGAGAGAGGTTTAAAACGGGCGAGAGAGGGAGGGAGAGTAAATCCGCGCTAAAATATCAAGGTGAAAGTCATCATAGCTTGCGTATTATAGACCCAGCTCCCAACCCAAATTTGTGAATAGATTAACGGCGAATCTTTGTGAATAGATTTTTTTTTTTTTTATCGCGCAGTAAACCGTTAACGGCCCAGCACTAGTCAGAACACACAGTGCATCGCTGCTGGCTGACCGGTCAATGGGCATGTGAACATCAGAACTGAACCATGGAGCATCTGAGGTAGTGCCATGCTCTGTGCAAAGTTTTGAAGGGAAATCCCAGCCTTCATGTGGATGTTAAATTGATACCACCTACCTAAACCTTGCTGAAGTTCAAGTACCCCTTCAACTGTGTTCTTAATGGTAGTGACCTCGTTCAGCAGGATAACACACGCTACCACCCTGTTCAGGAATGGTTTGAGCAACATAACAAAGAGCGGGGCCTCCAAATTCCATAGATCTTAATCCTATCAAGTATTTAGGGATGTGATGGACAAACGAGCCAGATCCATGGAGGCCCCACCTTGCAACACTTAAAGGGGCTGCTGCTAAGGATGTGCTCCTTTTTGTTAGGAACTTTTGGTTTTTCACAATATGGGTCATTTAAATAAGTTGCTAACTGACTTGTTTTGGAGCTACTGATATAGAGATCCACTAACAATTATCTGCAGAAGAACTGAAAGAGCTGACTGAGGAGAGTCCCAGCGGCGAAAACAAGGGGATGGAGCTTCCCAGAGATCTGTGGATGAACTGAAGAAGGATGCAAGAGATCTGCAGCAAATACTTAGTAGGTCAACAACCAATGAGAGAACAACCAGAGATACTCTCTTTGAGTACTCTCTTCAGGCCAGGGACGATGTCATCTTTGGGAATAAGACTTGAGACTCCATGACAGAACAGCATTTGTATAATTCCACTTTACTACCCAGAAGTCCAGATAGGTATGCATCCCATGTGTTATAGGAACAACCAGTACATCTGAAATACAACTTTTTCTACACATGGTTTACTCCACATAATGGCTGCAATAATAAATCACACCCCTGGACTGAAATCAATGATCACCAGACCAAAAATTAGATTACACAAAATATTGCACATCAACAAATACACTTTCAAGGGCTGCAGATGATAGATAAAGCTGAAGATAAAAGTACTGATAACTCCAGTAATGACATAATCTTCCTGTAATTTCTGAATTATTCAGCTTTCACCACACACTGGTGTCAGCCCTATAATACCTTTACATGTTTTGTGTTCAAAAATGTTCCTCTTCAGCTTTCAGTTCCTTTTCACTTTAAGGGAGAGGCCAGAAAACATCCCCCACTCTGCTCAGAGTGTGATGTGGAACCACATGATCCTCGCAGAACTTCAACGCCACAATGGGGGGATTCCAGGTGTCACTCCCTTTTCCAGCACACCACGTGGACTGTCATTCCAAATCAGGCTTTTAACCCCATACATAATGCAGACTAGGTGTATCCAAAGCACTGATACATCCGTAGCCCCCACCCAACACTCAAAGAGCAGGCTGTTGAGGTTCCCAGCTGAATGAAAAGGGTTAATACTTTTTTTTCTGTATGGAACTTCTAGCAGGTCGTTTCGGCCACCGGCCCCACTTCTACAGAGAGAGGCCTGTCCATGTGACTCATTTCCCAGGTTTCTGACGCAGCAGCCCCTGCCACTGCTTCATGATTTGAGAGAGGAAGGGATTGCAGGAGGTGCCTGCAGTAAAAACAGTGTAGCATAAAGAGGAGATGGCTGTCACGTATAATTAGAGATTTGGCTGCCTGGTCTAGATACTTATCAGTAGAAAGCGTAACGATAGCGCGAAACATTTGGACGTTTTGTACAGAGCTCAGAAGCAGTGCTGTTATCAAAGGCTGCGTTAGGTCTTTTAGTGATTTAGTTATGAAGAATTGTTCTTTTAGCTCCGTTTATGTTCAGACCAGCCATTAGATTGATGTTTTTCTCTAACAAACAATTGAGTGAGAGACAGAGAGAGAGAGAGAGAGGGAGAGAACACCTTTTGCATATTTCATTCCTGACCTGTCCCTCACCTCAAGCTTCTTTCAACCACTTCACGTAGGTCTGGTGATGCCTGATTCAATCTATTGGGTTTAACCCTGGCATGAAACCGCTGCCGAAGGTAACGAAGAGCAGTGTTGTCTTAACACAGCAAAGGACTGCCAATTAAACAAATGCAGGGTGGCTCAGGAGCCAAATGAACTTTCAGAAACAGGTTATTTCGTCAGCAGTCAAAGCTCTGCCCTCCCCCACATTTTCTTTTCATCCTGTCATCTCCCTCTTGAGTTGGTTGCCTCTGTGGTTCCACTGGATGCCTTTAAACAATCTTTGTGCGTTGTGAGCGGGCTCCAGCGCTGCCACCTGAATGACACTGAAGGCTTCAACTCTTTGTCAGTCTGTCGCATTGTGTCTAAGGATTTGCAGGTGCAAAGGGATTCCTTTGAAAATGAATGGAAAATAGAGGACTGGGGGGCAGGGTGGGGGAGATGTGTGTGTATATGTATGTAAGTGCCTGGGTGTGCATAAGTATGCTTCTAAACAAGCGAACCAGCCGATCTTAAAACATACATGCAAGTCCTGGCATGTGCATCGTGGAAATATTTAGTGTCTGATGCGAGAATAAAAGGCTATCTGCATAACTTTCAGCAGTTCATAATTTCTCATTAAGTCAACATTTAGGGGGAGCAGATGACATTCATCTGTTGAAAACCTAAAAATGTGACAAGCTCCTGCACGAAGGAGTGCCTTCTTTCCACACAGCGCACAATAGCATGGAGAGAAAAGAGGAGTCATTCCTCATCAACTAAGCATCTCTTCTACATTAATGCTAAAAAAACAGCCAACACCTTCACCCAATATTGATACAGATGCAGCCGAGGAGGCAAGTACGGGCAGCGCCTGCAGCCTGAGAGCTTTTGGCTGGCGAATCTGACAGGAATTGAGCTGCGCAAGTTTCTTATCTAAAACTGCTGGGCGATTTCAAATTTCCCCTGTGTGAACCCGGGCAGCCAAAAGCCTGGGATTTATTTTCAGAGCCGTCGTACTGACTGTTATTGGCAGGAATGCCAATGTGTCACGAGCGCAGCTGCACACACACACACACAGCGATACACACCCATGCCACAGCACTCCCCGGAGTACAAATACACAAAATCAATAGCGCAGTAAGTAGCGAAGCACCTCCGAGTGCTCGGAATGGCCCACATTATTTATGCACACGAGTTTGCGGAGGCCTATACGCACACTATGCAAACTCGTTAGCAGAGTTTCACTTTTTCCCTTTGCTTTGACTTCTCTCTGCCAGCCTCCAGGCATTTGTCAGTGCCCTCCTGCTTTTGTGGGTGGTAGTGTTTGTGTGTGTGTGTGTGTGTGTGTATGAGAGAGAGATAGAGAGAGAAAGAGAGAGTGTGTGAGAGTGTGTATATAATCTCTGCCAAACGGAATAAAGGTGGGAAGCCGTGGAACTTAGATTTAGGTGATGGGCTGCTGAAATAATATCACCCACCACATACAGCCGTACAACTGGGAGCAATGGTGCAGATTACCTTACAGTGAGAGACAAGAGGGGGAAAAGAGAGCGAGAGAGACAGAGAGGAAGAGAGAAAGAGAGAAAAAAAAGATAGCAGCGATAGCAGTCGAAAATCCACTAAACATGTGGCGGCCATCTGGATAACTCCTGGTAAAACAGTGCATCCCTCTCATGCGTGCACAAAAGCCTCATTTTGCTGTTCGAAAACGCTTTGGCCTCGTATTTTGCTGCTTGCGCCCTCCAAAAAAGCTGCTGTTGTCCTCCTCGGGTTGATACGAACAGCCTGGAACGAGCTGGCGGTTACATAACGGCCTTTCCTCCTGCTCGGCTTTACAAGGGCTAAAGGCTACATGTGCCGAGAATATTACCACTCCGCCACTCTGTTTGAACTGGCATTCCGCTCTGGCCTGAAAAAAGGCAGCTGATGGGCCGCCTTGGCACCACAATACCTAAACACTTGTTTTAAAACATGTGGAACACAGCCCAAGCGAAAGAGGCCCAGTCATGGAGCTCCAGTGTTTTGTTTGGCCATGAGGTCGAGTCTCCCACAATTTAACTTTAAGCTCAAACCACATTCAAAGAATATAAAGAATATATAGTATTGTCCACATCCACTCCTCCCCCACAACCTTTTTAATTTTGTGGAGGATTCCTGGATCTGAGTTGCTTTCTGCACACAGCACTTATAAAATAGGTCCCATCCCTCTAAGGGAGGAAAACAAAAGCACGCAGACATCTGTTGAAGCCATTCCAAGCCTGTTTTACCAGAGCCAGTCTGCTTTTGCACTTGTAGGTGATGTATGTTTTTACCATTGCACCTACAAAAGGGGAGGCGGGGTGGAAGACTCCTGGACCTGAAAGCACAAAGTCATGTGTTTTCTGCTGTAGTGGCTCACGGGACAAAAGACGGAATCAGTCCGTTTATCAAAACTGCCCATTTTTCTGAGTGAAAGCTTAAGGGGCAGAAATTCTAGTGACTATATATAACGTGTTTAATTAAAGTCCATGGTGAACGGGGTTGGCTGCATGTGGAGACAAGGAAAGAGAATGCCTGAAGGCAACTATGAGTCATTGGTATGATTTTGGCAGTGGCAGTTGTGTTGGGCCCGAGCCGTCGTCTGCTTCAGCAACTTTTCACTCGTGCCTATTTCTGGTTCTCGGCGCCTTGTGTGCTTTAAATATAGAGATGGAATTAAAAGGGGGAAAAAAGGACTTTGAAGGTGGTTCGAGTGGAAAATAGTTCACTGATATACAGATTCTGAGTTCTTTGAGTTATAAAATTATGGCAAAACCGGCCAACAATGTTTGCGTCACATGACCTTCTTGGTATCACAAAGACAGCTGTGTAGCTTCTGCTTAAATGAGCTCTATGCCATTAATCAAACTTCTCAAGATGGTCCCAATGTCAAAATACTGCACACACACACTCATAAAAACAAGGATGTTGGTCACAGCATGCAGAGACTCATGAGCAAGCATTAAAAAAGTATTCTCAGCCACATTTGAAAATGCAGACAGTGGAAAAATTCTGGTTAATTTTTCATCCTGTAGCCTCAGGCTGCTATTAAAACTGAATTGCATAACAACTGTAATTTGAAACAGCATACTGAAGTTGTGCATATCTAGATGAGCATGTCCTCCTTCTCAAATCTTTCTTTTTCAATTGATCAGTCCTCCTTCCGATTTCACTAGTTAGGCAAATAACTGGCAATATGGAGACTTCTGTGGGAAAAAAAACCTTGTAGTGCCAAAAGGCTGAGAATTGCTTTTAGCAGAGTGTCCGTTTACTAACACTGGCCACACAATGCAGCTGTTTGCACCCAAAAAGAAAAGGAAAATGTCTGTCTGGCAGCAAGAGCTGCATGCAGGAAAAGACTGAGTGATTCTCAATCATGCACTACACTCTAACAGTACAGAGTACTTTGTACTAATCTTAATAATATGAGTTTGTACAAAGAAAGGACTCATATTAACAGGGTGGAATGCTGCCATACCAAACTAAGTTACTTTAAATGAAGCCTTTTCAACATAAATTCATTAAAATGGTCCATCTGTGTGTAGCTCATCTTCATCTTTGTCAATTAAAACAAAAATACATAAGCCTACTACTTATTAGTATTAGTACTAAGTGCACAAACATACACCCACCGTATGACAAGTTTTACAAAGCTCTTTGCTAATGTCTGAACATAACTTTCCTTTGTTTTCGCTGATGAGTTGATTATAATGTACAACAACATTTTTGAATGACATCTATATAATGTTCAATTATGTTAGCATCTATGTTAGTATTGGCAGAATCAGAGAATGTATTAGCATTAACTGCTAATAAATTTGCTGGTTGTCTGTGCCAGTAGTTTCAGCCTCAGACGGAACGTTGGCTAAACTTCTGATGCATATCAGATGTCTGATGCACTTAACTGGAAACACTTCAGGAATGTCGAAGTCGTCATCTGATTGGTTGAATTTGATCAGATTTCTGGGTGACGCGAGTGTCGCGTTTATTTTCAGTCCGCCGGGAAACAAAGCGCAGACGTGTGATCACAGACGTGTGATCCTACTGATTTACTCGGTGTTTTGATCAGATGTGGTAAAGCAGACGCCATTGTTGTTATACGTACACCAACAGATCAATGACATACTGCTTGTTTTCTTCTCCTTCTTTGATTTTCTATGCTGACTGCCGGTCTGTTGTTGTGAGGACATTTCCACGCCCTGAAACGTGACGCTGAACGAAAGGAACTGTGATTGGTTGTTTGACATGTGGGCGGGCCTTGGCCAAAGAAAGCTGCTATAAATTCCAGACCTTCAGCCGTCAGTCTGAAGGACTGGCTACGCGAGACTATGCCAGTAATAACAAAGATGCTAACATAATAAGCTTAGCTAGTGAGCTACACTAAATGCTAAAACTACATGCCGAATCTGTGTTGATAAGAAGAGCTTTGTATTCAAACTAAGCAGCATGAAAGATCTGTGAGACCAAGTTAACATGTCAAAAACGTAAAAGTGATTCTAGCAAACTGAGGTAGATCTGTGGGACCTAGCTAACATGTCAATAACGTGCAAGTTGTGTCTTTACAATGACAAGCTAAGCAAAAGCTAGGTTCAAGCTATATTCCCATGAGAAATCTTCACATGTACAATGTCAGTAGACTGACACTGCAGATTCCAGAGTTTCCTTTAACTGGGAAAAAAACAACATGCAAAGTCAGTATCCAAACAGACTCAAGTGTGCAAGTGTGCAAGTGGGAAAGGGCCAGATATCAGAAGTCCAGTGTAGCCAACCCTTAACAACATATTCGTAGTACATTTAAATTAACTAAATTTTTGCTAGGGGAAGCACTAACGGGAAGCGACAGTGGTAGGGATTACATTCAAAGAATTACATTTGAATCCACAGGTTACACAAAGTAATCAGTAAGTTTATAGATTAAGCAATTTTATGACAAACATAAAGCCAGCAAGATAAACATGCAAAGCTTCCCCAATAAATTCATAAAGTGCAAATCTGAAATGAAAGTGCAAGTTTGTATTGGGATATTTACATCATCACAAAGCCTTAATTTGAGTCCCTAATAAGCATTCTAGGGTGATACTCGCTAATCTCAATGAGGAAAAAACAAGAAAAAGAGAGGTAGCAAGACTAAACCAAGGAAGCCATCCAACTCGGATCAGTACCACAAAGGAAAAATTTGCACAGTAAAAACCTTATTAAACAGCCAAGAGAAATCTAAAATATAAACTCCCAGTCAAATCTGGTGTTGCAGCAGTTGAGGTAAATGGCAATACTAAATCATTCAAACAAAACCAAATGAATCAATTGATTCAATTAAACAGTCATTTTTCTTTTTGATTTAGACATTTTTATTTCATTTTGCCTTGTATAACCTTCTAGCTCTGTAATATTCAGTCTTGTGTAGCCCATTTAAGATCTGATCACAGATTTTCAATCAAATTGAAGGCTGAGAATGATAAAGCCCCTCTTATGTATCTTGAAGTGGTTCATGGTTGATTGTGATGGAGGTTTTTAATCTTGTCCAACCTCTCTTTATCTGCACCTAGGGAATGGACTCAGAATGGGTGATTGCGTGTGACCTAAACATTTGGAGTGATTGTGCAACTGGTCACTGTCATCTAGAGACTCTTTTATTGCACATGAAGCCGCTGTAGCCAGACTCTTCTCTCTTGTGGTTCCCTGCTCATGGAATGAGCTGCCTAAGTCAACAGGAGCAGCAGAATCTCTCTCTAGCTTCAAAAATCTAATGAAGACTCATCTGTTCAGAGAGCATCTCCTCTCCTAATGCACTTTCTATCTTATCTCACATACAGGTTTAGCACTTAGAACTGTCCTCTGGTTCTCACACCTGTCTAGAACCTTGAATTTGTCCTCACATTGTTAGTCAATTTGGATAAAAGTGTTTGCCAAATGATTGTTGGGTGCAATCAAAAATCCATTCAGCAATCTAATAAACTTGAAGGGTTGATGACCTGTGCCTTAGTAACAGTATCACCATAGATAGAATGGACGACACTTGGGAGTGATTAATGGAGTAATTTTGTTAATATGATGTGTTTTGCTATGACTGAGTTGCAACTATTCTGACCATTTTTAATGAGAAAACGAAGAAAGGCCAACATGTCTGTTTTACATGCTTCCTGGGATTTGACCAGTATGTCTTCCACATACTGTATGATGACACTACCGCCTCTGCAGAGGTTTCAGAGACCAATTGGACTATTAAGACTAAGCTCTATGGAAAACAGACAGTGTGTCCGAAACCGCGCACTTGCGCACTTTTAGTGTGGGATTTTAGGGCGTAGTGCGCTGACACTGAAAACCGAGCTAAAACTCAGTCACTGAAAGAACCCGGATGCCACACTTAAATCGGCCGGAAAACGCAGTGCAGAACGATGCACAATATGCGCACTAAACGGGCGCCATTTTGACCACGTAGCAGAGGGGGCGGGACTTTCAACGTGTTTTCGAGCTGGATAGTGGCGGCAAACAGTGAAATACAAGCCCAAGCGGAGGCAACTGGTTCGTATAAATGTGAGTAACGTTAATAAAATTGTTTTACTGACCTACACTGCGGTAAAACCAGCAGATATTCTGGCGGCTGAAGAACCGCGAGCAAATGTTAGTCCGTCATTTCCGCTAAGAGCAAAACGTTAGTGTTCCGTTTAGGACAGCACTGACCCACAGCAGTGCGCACTACAGAAGGCAGTGTGCAGTGCGCACTACGTACTAAATCCCTGTGCACTGACGGTAGTGCGCGATTTCGGACACACCAAGAGTCTTTGTACCCCTGTGGCATAGCAGTCCACACAAACCAGCATCGGAAGTCAGAATGAATTGGTGTGCTTAAAAAGGCATTAGCCAAATCAGTTACAGAGGGGTTCAGGGGTTTAGGGCTATTGAAGCTGTTTAGTGTGATGCAGAACTGTACACCAGGTCCCATTAGTTTTCTTAAGCTAGAAGAGGAGGCCTCAGTGGTGAGGCCCCATGTTCAATTAATGAAGTGATTATGTCAGCCTCCCCTCTCTGAATGGTTCAGGAAGTTCGGAAGTTGGACTTCTTCTAAACAATTCACTTCAAACATATTTAAAACAAGCAAATAAAGCAAGTGTAAAGTGTCCGTTTGTTATATGTGAACACGCAACAGCATAATACAGCAAACTCTCCCTCTGTATTTAACCCATTAACCAAGTGAAGCAATGGGCAGCCAGGAACACGGTGCCCAGGGGTGAGGACAGTACCTTGCTCAAGGGCACCTCAGTGGTGCCACTAGCAGTCCTGGGATTCACCCCACAACCTTCTGATCGTACTATAAAGTCAAAGTGTGAATTAATGTAAGCGTGTGATGCAAGAGGCAGTCGGCAGTTTCACTGCTATTGATTACACAGGTTATGAGATTATTTTGTGTGGGTTTTATACTGCTTTTCATGCTGGTTTCAAATCTGAAATTAGTTCTCTAGCATGTCTAGTTTTTGTGATTAAGCTATTTACATTTTCATGCTATCTGATATTATAGCCTAAGCTTGCTTCTATAGGATACTTGCTTCTGGACAAAGAGGTCATTGGTTTGAATCCTGCCTTCAGCACCACCACACTGGGTTCCTGAGCAAGACCCTTAACCCCAAGTTGTTCCAGGGAGACTGTCCCCTGTAGTTAGGGAGCGGAAGTTGCTTTGCTAAGTGTCTGCTAAATTTAAGTGCATTATGCAATTTAGCGACAGTTGTCTGTATTTACAGATGATTGATTTCACTTTTTATCAAGAATAGAAATTGTAGAAAGCACCCGGACAGTTTCTGTTGTGTGTGTGATTCATTCATGACGAAAGCTCAACGTCACCCAATTACTGAGGATCAACTTTAGCTGTCCACTGGGTGACCAGGATGAATTTTGGGCTTCAAATGTCATCTGTACCAGTTGTTCCAATAGACTCAGACAATAGACTCCAATAGACTCAGACAATTCAGTCAAACCAAATACACATTTTGTGAATCACCCAAACTAACTGTCTAACATTACTCCCCTCAGAGAGCAAAGACTTCAGACAGGCTACTTTCTCTAGGTTTCTCCTGTGCTGCATTAAATCTTTACATATTTTGTATTTGATCTATTTTTTTTTGTTTGTTTTATTGCTGGATTTGTTCAGCATATTGCTGTTTAAAAAGCATTATCAATAACAGAGGTTTAACTTGGATAAAAAGATAATAATTCACGATAATCATGAACAAACTACATAATTGTGATACTTACAAGTAGACAAAAAGCCTAGCTTACCTGAAGCAAATCACAATTAAGAGGAAAAAAACACCAAAAGACAGTTAAATTATAGCCAAATCTCCAAAGATGACGGCTTTTCTGGGCTTAATTATACGTGTTTGATGCTCCAGAGCAGTGCAACTGTCAAATCATTAGCTCTGTCATCATGCGATTGTGATAATCTGCCCACATTCTCCAAAACACTGAACTCTTGGGGCAGGTTGTGACCTAATGGTTAGGGAAGCAGAAGGTTGTGGGTTCGAATCCCTTGACAGCTAGTGTCATCACTGAGGTTCCCTTGAATAAAGCACCATCCTGAAACACTGCTTCATGGGCGCCTGTCTTTGGTGGCATCCCCCTGCTTCACTTGATGAATGGGTTAAATGCAGAGAAAGAATTTTATATTGTTAACACTGTACTGTGGTGTGTTCACACGTGACTGTAAGGGGCCACTTTAAACAACTTTAAACACCACAACTGCCACAGTAAATACCCCTCTGTTTATTAGATACCACACATCCTCTGTCCTGCAGCTGCTATTATTGGCACATCTGTTATTTATTGCCATCTACCTGTATTTGTGCTACCATCTCGACTGCCAGAATACAGAATCTGTCATAATATTGTATTCGCTAAATTGTCGAATTCACAAATTTTTATCTTGTAGTTTGTGTTTTCCTGCGCTCTCTCTCTCTCTTGCTCTTTTTGCACTCTGTATATTTTGTGCCGTCTACATTTCATGTATTCTGTTCTAGTTCCATTTTTGTTCTTGTGTTGCACCATGGTCCCAGAGGAATGTTGTTTCATTTCACTGTGTTCTGTGTATGTGGCTGAAATAACAATAAACCTGATTGATTTGACTTGACTTGAAGATGCCACAGCCATCCATGACTCGGAGGCCCAGACAGTTCTCCACTGCCAGTGGATAAGATGGCCCTTACCCAATAATTCAGTGCAAATTTAAATAGCAGGGACATTTGTTCCCTGATGTAGTTACATTTAGAGAGAGGAGTGTGATTAGGGTATGTCTAGTAAGCAAGTGGAAGTCAACATGACTACTTTTGGAAGAAAAAAAAATTAGATCGGTACAGAATGAGATCATTAGCTGAATGTCCTTCCCTAATGCTGATCTTTCCTCTTTGGTCTAGTGTTGAATGGGCAATGGTGTTCTTTTTAGATCAAATCTGCCTTTATGCTCCCAACTGTATCAAGTATCTAATGATTAAAGCCCACATGCCCACTAAAATTCATCTTTATAGTCTTAAGTGTTAGAACTGTCAGACTAATGAGTTTTACATTTTTCCATCCATTGCTAACCTTTAATACTGTGATTAAGACAGTACGATTATGCCGAGCTAGGATGGAGCAATTACCCTCTCATTTCAGTGAGGTTGATCAATAAGAGTGTCATTTATCATGGCAGGCTAGTGGAATACCTGTAAGCCATTTCACCTGTAATCAGCTGTCTGTGGCCTCTTTAATTAATTCAGACCTCAACATTTCTCTGGCTCATTAACAGGCTAATGGCAACACAACACACCGCTCACCTATTAACACACACCCGTCTTGGTTCATTTACTACACACAGTAAGGTAGAGTGGAACATCTAGGGACAGATGGAGGCTTGTGAAATGGAAGTGTTTTTCTCAGGAACAGAATCAGGTAAGAAGCCCCAAGGGTAGTTAGGGCTGCATCATTTGTACACCTGGTAGACCTGCAGCATGCTCCACACTTTATACTGCTGTCTACATCTTACTACCATTGAGTGAACAACTAATTTAAAACTATACAACAGAAGTTACATGATGCAGCAAGGGAGCCTGAAGATGATCCCTGGAGATGATCATCAATGAAATGGCAGAAAGTTCAGAAATGGCCTCCATAGACTTGTCCACCCAAGAAATCTTGGAAATATCAAACAGTTTTGTAAAGTGAAAGTGGCCATTTGTCATACGTGAACACACGACAGCACACAGTGTGAACAGCACGAAATTCACCAAGTGAAGCAGGGGGCAGCTAGGAACACGGCGCCCGGGGAGCAGTGTGTGGGGACGGTACCTTGCTCAGGGTACCTCAGTGGTGCCTAGCGGTCTTGGGAATCGAACCTGGACTTTCTGGTCGCAGGGCGAATGTCCTAACCACTAGGCTACCAGCTGCCCATTCTTGTAAGCAAGAATGGATCAAATCTGCTAAAAGGGGTTTAATGCTTTTTTTCAGTCTGGACTGGAAATGCTCTGTATGGTACATCAGGGTGGTGGTGGTCTAATGGGTAGGATACTTGCCTCTAGACCAAGAGGTCATGGGTTTGAATCCAGCCTTCAGCACCACCACTGGGTTCCTGAGCAAAACCATTAGTCCCCTTTAGTTAGAGAATGGAAGTCGTTTTGAATAAGTGTCTGCTTAAATGTGTGTGTTATTTTAAGAGGATTGCATATATCATCATAGAACAGTTGTTACTCCAAACACTTATATGATATAGAACTGCCAAAATTCAGAATGTTTTATTTCCCTGGGACAGAAGGTTCAGTTAACTTGACATAAACAAAGTCAGGTGGGGCAGCTGGTGTCCAAGGGAGTTTTGCGATTGAAAAGTTGCGTGTTCAAATCCTAGGCATTGGCACCACTGATGTACCCTTGAGAAAGGTACCATCCCCACACACTGCCAACACCCCCCCCCCCCGGGTGTGGCATCTTTGGCTACCCGTTGCTCCACTTGGTGAATGGGTTAAATACAGAGGATGCTTTAACACCATTGGCACTCTGTGTTGTGTTGTGGTGTGTTTACGTGTAACAAATTTACACTTTACATTTCCATGCATTTTAGTTACAGTTTCATATCTGTAGAGCTAAGTTCACATTACGCTGATTTTCCAGTGGGCAACAGTTTTTGGAAATCGCAGGAAAAAAGCCCCAGATGCAAATTGGCATTCACATGGGGCTCGATATGCTGTGTGTGAATTGTTCAAAGATTCCATCCGAGAGACTCGCTAAGGCCTCGCAAACGCCCAACAGATTTCTAACATGCTGAATATCTGGACTTGTCGGCAAGTCTAAACTACATTATGAAAGGTGTTATGACTGGAAAGGAGTGTGATGATGAGCTACAGCCAGCATGAGCACAAAACAGAAAGAGGGGGAACTTGAGAGAAGAGTTCATTTATTTTTCATTTTCACATGTTTGTCTTATTTATCTTCCTTCACTTTCACTGCAAACCAGCACACAAACAATTTGGACCATTCCCTGATGACATCTATTCAGAAGAAAACGTCTTATGTGTGTTTTTTGGGACAAAATATAGTTTGGAGAGAAGACTTTTCCTAGCAAAAGATCTGGAATTGCATGACCGCTCTGTTGCTGATCAGTCATGTAGCCTTTAAACCACAGTGACTTGAGCAGAGAAGCTGTGTAGAGTTAATAGTGCAGGGATCTGGTGACTTTGAAAGTCATGAAGTGTGTCCAAGGCATTAGCAGCGGTTATTACAGACAGACTGCCTTACTTTAGGTTTACTTCTGTGGTGGGTATGTTTCTGTCAATAGTGACTGAGTTTAATTTAAGATTTGATGCTGGTTCAAAAAGCCCGCACTTAAAATGCTTCTTGAAATCCGCTGACTTTGGAAATCGTCTGGAGGTTTGGGTTATCAAGAACAGACAGGAGCTTTTACAGTCTTGCAGCTGTGTGTCAAAAATACGACATCGCATCCTGCCCCCCCCAACAGCACAGGTCAGCAAACTGACTGACCGAGAGCAAAGACATCTGTTAATTTCACAGACAACAAAGAAAAACTGAAGCATCAGCACTAAACTGGTGACACGCAGCAGATGACTATTCAGTAGCCTTCTTTCAATTTGATGAGAGGACACATGACCAGTCAGAGTAGACATACACTATATGGACAAAAGTATTGGGACAACCCTAAGTTTCATGGTTTGGACGACTAGACCCCTTACTATCGGTAAAGGACAATGCGTCAGCACACCAGGGCATTTTGAATGACACCATGCTTCCAACTTTGTGGACATAGGTGGATGAGTTTGGAGTGGAAGTACATGACTAGCCCACAACTCAACCCCATCCAACACCTTTGTAATGAACTAGAAGTCATTGTTAGTGTAATGGTCAGACGTCCCAATACTTTCGTCCATATAGTGTAGCGTCCACTAACCTAAAACAGTACTTGCTTTTTTTGCTCATCTCCTTGTGTTCCTTATTGTGCAATCTGTCAGTGTTTGAAACAGCTTATGGCAACTCTTTACACTTATAAAGGGTTTATAAATGCTGATGAGTCATGTAGCATTATAAACAGGTTTTTAATTTGCTCGTAGATAGTTTATTAATAATTATTAACACAATATAATCAAGTTATAACAGTTATTATGCATCGATACAGGCTCACTATTTGGCAAGATCTCAGATATTGCTAATTGCTTAGCTTGTCTTGTCCCTTTCTCAGGCAGAATGTTAAAATGTATCTGTTAACATGCTGTTACCATTAAAACACCAGATCTGGTCAAATAGTGAGTCTGCATCAGTGTATGACAAATCATTTATACACCCATAATAAAGTGTTACCCAGAATATTTTATCGCTCATATTTATTTTGACATATTTTTTAGGCATTTTCTGTTTTCTGATTTAAATAGTTGTGCTGGATGAATTGTGTTTGCACTCACTTACCAGACTTTTGGTCAAATCCGACAATTAACTCCCCAGTCTGTCGCAATTAACCCCATCCTTTTGTACTCCTGTCACTTTTGGCTGAATTGCTCACAAGTGACTGATGCTTGAAACAAAATGTGTTGTCCTTCACAGCAGAGATGAACAATTTGCTTGTATAAAGAATATTTATCTCACTCAAATATGTTTTACACTTATTTAGCACATGGACAATATACTAGATTCTTCCTTATACTATAACAATAACTGCCTTACCCTATAAAATCTGTTCAAATTGATGTTAAAGTCTTTTGTGCATTAGTACAAGTACATGTTTTCATTTATTATGAAATGAGGAGCATTGCAGATTCAGCACTAATGAATGTTGATGTCATGTGCAGGTTATATATATCCAAAATTAAAATGCCCAAACGGAATGGTTAGTCTTAAAATGCTGAAACGTGACATTGCATAGTCAGAACAGTGATTTGTGCACTATTGGTGTGTGCATGTATATGCATGTGTGACGGCTCTAGTGTGTGTGTTTATGTGCAAGTGTGTATACTGAGCCTTTTGGAAAAAGAAGAAACACTTCAAGGGCACGGATCCACCCTCATAATTAGTCCGGCATACCTTTCAAAGCGGCTGCCAGCTCCTATCTGCCCTTCAGAGCAGCCGTGAGGAGATGGTGAAGGGCCGATAATTGGCTCGCAGCTGCAGTAACTTTAGCTGGGTGGCTTTCGCCCCTTTTGTGGCTGGACTCTACAAAGGCGAGGAAGGACCTCACCTCCACAGCTGTGCACACAAGCCCTCACTGCAGGACCTTCCTCAAGTCCAACAATGCGACCATTAGACACAGACATTAGAAACAAAGAGAGACCCCACAAAAAAGCCCTTTGCATGAATCACTGCCTTGTTGGGGGTTTTTTTTCTCTTTCTAATCTCTGTTCACCAGATGTCAGACCATCAGATTCATGATTTACTCATTGCCTAAGAGATCTAGCTCCTTCAAATGATTCTCCTCCATTGTCTGGTTTTTAGAGTGCAGTTATCCAACAGGAAAAAAACATACAACAAAGAAATGGGTTGGATATGGGCATCATCAAAATAAGCCACCTTACACCCCTCTCTAAATCTTATTTGTATACGCATTACACTAAACAGCCCAATTATGAAGTGCATGTTCAGCATGTAGTGCACTGTTGCACATATGGCTTCATAAGGGATCCTCAATTTGAAGCTCCGCCAGATTCTCCAATACAGGGGAAAAAAAGAAGTGGGGCTCTAGACACAGTCGCCTGTTACCATGACAACAAATGCCGACAGCGGTCACAGAGTCATCTGAGAGGACTTCACACCATGAGCTGAATCTCTGAGTGTCACTGACATCTCTGAGTTGTCACTCCATTACAGAGAAAGGCTTGTACTGACCTGTAAAAAACCAAGATATGATTCCTAATTCAGAGACTAAGGAAAGATTAGAACTGGAAGACATGGAACCATAAAGAGGAATTCCATCTATTTATTAATGTTTCTGCATATTGAATTGGTTAAGATGTAATATTATTCAGAGTGGCTTGATGTGAAATGCTCTATTTCACAGAAATGTACCAGATTTATTCCGAGTGGGGATGATAGAAGAGCTTAATGCCCCAGAAAAGCGACCGCACCGAAACTGCTACTGCATGAAATGGTTATGAATACACCACCTGATGTCTGAGGTCTCTGATTTGCATTTTTAATTGTTCTAAGATAAGGCTGTTAATATTTAAGTCCACTGAAAATGGAGAGGAACATGGTGAGGCTAAATACAGCTCTGGAAAAAATTAGAGACCGCTGCGATTTATTTTTACATTAGCATCTCTATGAACGTGACAACCATTCCATGCCAGTGTCTGTTAATTTCCTACACAAGCACCTCATTCTGCTTTATGAGGGACTGATTAGTGATCACCTGAATCAAATCTTATTTAAAGATG
>JBBPDH010186171.1:0-17941 GCA_037974565.1 Clupeocharax schoutedeni | reverse complement strand
AATAGGTGAAATTTAGACTATGTAGTTTCCCGTCGGCAACAATTGTTGCCGAGTATAAAACCTACATTTTCACTATCGTAACGACCAAAAAATCGAATCGAATTCAAATAAATTGCGTGTTAGGGAAGTCTAAGGAGTAAAATGCATGCACTTATTTTGCAGGGAAAAATTTGGGATAACATTTTTTTTTTGATATCTCCTTAATATAAACGATGAGAAATAATGTGAGAAAATGGTGAGAAGAACAGCGGTTCGGTTCCAGATTTCTCCTCCCGTTGCATGGATTTGCGAAATTCCATCACCATCTCATGACTAATTTGATTGAATTTAATTTAATGACTTCCACAACAACACACAAAAATATACTGAACATAAAATCAATGTTTACTGTGTAATGTTGATTGTATTTATTCTATTTAGTTTTATTTAGTCTTTCTTTTTCTCTGCAGTGCCATGTTGGAACAAAACTCAGGTGGGATTGTATTAAGCACGGATGAGTACTTCAACAGAAATGGAGTTTACCATTACGAGCCAGATTTACTAGGAGAGGCGCATTCATGGAACCACCTGAGAGGTGAGCGTTTACAGAGCTTTACAGAAAAAAGCTATGTGTTTGGGGCTAAGTATTTTTGTTTTCATTGTCATTGTTCTATGAGCTGTTTTATATTTTTACATTTTTGCATTAAAAAAAACATTTTTTCACTTAAAAACATGACAATTTCACTTGATGTGCCTCATTTTGATCATTAGTAGACATATTTACTATGCTTAAATGTTATTTCATGCATTACATTTTCTAATAAGTAAAACTTTGCATGACACACATTATTGTTACTTTCTTTTTCAAAAATGAACACATCTTTAGATCAGAGGTGGAGGTTAGAGACTGTACAGTAGAGATGGTTCAATGCTGCTATTGGACTAATTCATGTTTTTTGCAATCTGATGGATATACCTGATTAAACTCATCAGAAATAGTGAAGCATCAGGTGTTATAGTGTAGCACTGTAAACTGTAATGTACTGTCCAGGGGTATTCCAGGACCACATTAAGTAAATACCAAAGTCCTGATGTGCAGCTTGCTTCAAAAGGACAGTATTCAATCCTAAATTCTCTCTCGATGCGTGGCTTATACTGCAATATAAGCTGAAATGATGAAAGATGAAAAGGAACCAGTGATTTTCTCAAGTGTTAACATTTTCTTTTATTCTGTTTTCAGCGAAAGAAGCTTTTGAGAAAGGCTTCACCCCAATAATTATAGACAACACTAACATGCAGTGTTGGGAGATGAAGCCCTATGTTGCCCTGGTAAGCCTTTATGACTAGAATAAGTCGCATTCTTCTGCTTGCAACACCTTAACCTTGTAAAAGTCATTCACTGAATAACAACCTCCCACACTATTGATTACTTCTCTATTGCAAGTTGACTTCCAAAATAAATGACAAAGGTTACCTGCTTCTAAGTAATTCTGGATTTGATGTGATGTGATATGTAATGTTAGAAAACTACAGTACAATATAATTATATGCTAATTAATAACACTGTCTTTAAATTTTAAATGGGAAGGAAAAAATATTGGAATTTAGCAGAGGGGAACCCTCAGGAGCTTATCCTATTTCTGGAAACTCATGATTTAATAGGCTCCCATTTGTATTCAAATTAAGCAAGTACTGTAAAAGTATAATCTTTGATTTGGTTGGAAACAATAGGATTAAATCCTTGAAGCACCAAACAGAAGAAAATGTAATCAGTTTTTTCCTCCATGTTATCTAAGAAGATATAGCCAAGAACACTCTCATTGGTTTGACATTCACAAGCTAGAATACAGTTCTAATCTGTCAGGTTAACAGCCAATGTCATAAGGACGTTACAGTGGAATCAGTACATTGATTTAGAATGGGTGAGGCCTGTTTTGTGATGGAAAATGTCACTCTATGCCTTCTGGAATTCCTAGACAGATCACAGACAGACAAATAATGGCTTTCTGTCCAAGTGTGTTGTCTAGAATGACTACAAATTTTCTTGTACAATTGCTCACCAGTGCTTGGAAGTAAAATGCAAATTCCCTGTATAATTATTGTTACGCTTAGTACAGACAAGCCAGGAAGTTTGTGACAGTGAATATACAGTGCTCAGCACACCCCTTAGTCAGAAAACCTTCAGTTTCCTTTCAGAAAGCACATTTTCTATGGGATACTATGCTATAAAATACCCCCTCAAATGTGGGCCATTGACTGCAAACAAGAGTTGTTCATTTGGACACACAAAAAAGTTATTTTTAACAAATTAATTCAAGCCCATGTTAAAAAAATGAGTACACCCCAATGTAAGTCTTAGATGAAAAGCGAAACTTAAGACTACTATATTCTAATTAACAAGAATTCAATCACAGGTGAGTCTAAGTATTAATTGGGGTGAGGTGTACCGCAGACAGGTGACTTTATAAGGGCGTTACTTAACACAGAAGAACTTTCCCATTTCATGCTGCCAGCAATGGCTCCACATGAAAGAGAAATGTCACAAAACCTGAGGAAGGATATTCTTTCTCGACACAAAAAGGTGAAGATCTTTCTTGAACTACAAGAAGATCAGCAAAGCTTTACATATCAGTCAGAAAACTGTAGCAAAAGTGATACAAAAATGTAAGAAAGTTGGATATGTTTTCTGATGAGAAGTGTTTGAAAAATTGCCATGCAAGTTCACCGCAGTTAGCTAAAGCAATAGAAAGCTAAACTGGAGTGACTGTCTCCCGTGACACCATATGGCGCACACTGCAGAGGAATGGCATGCATTTCATTGATGGTATCATTAACTGGTATTAAAAGAAAAGCTACCATCACTCCGTACCCTTAATCGTTGTGCACTTCCAACACGGTGATCGATCTGAACCCAATCGAACACGTATGGGGATTTGTGAAGAGACAAGTTGCGCATCACAGAGGTTCTTCTTGAAGAATGGAGAAAGATAGATGTGGTAATTTCTCACCAAATTGTTCATTCCATGCCTAAAAGACTTGGACATACAAACTACTACATGTAGTAGTTTTTGTTGCGGGCTGTATAATTTTTTTCCTTCAACTAATTTGAGTAAAACTGAAGACTTTCTGATTAGTTATATTATTAACCTTATAAAATTTTATAAAATTTCACATTATGGAAACTCAGCCTTGTGAAGATTTTGGAAATTGTTTTTGTGTTTATTGAGCTATTAATTAAAATCTTACTTTTCAAAGGGGGTGCACTCACTTATGCTGACCACTTTGTGTGTGTGTGTGTGTGTATATATAATATATATATATATATATGCATTAATGCATTATTTACTTAACGCCAGCATTATTTACTTACTGCTTGTTAAAGCATTTTTTAAATTACTATTTTATTGAAAGAACTAAAGTGCAATAACAAATGTAAAACCAAAGCTATTTGCTTCTGCAGGGCATTCATGCTTTAGCTAGTTTGTTATAAAACAAGTGACCATCAGAGTCCAGAGCATGGGGCGTGGAACCAACTCCATATGAAAGTCTATGTATCTGAATGCAGTGTCATTACAGTCCCTGTTTGGTGTAATGGTCAGGCATCATATTACTTTTGTCCATATACTGTTGATGTTTCATAAAAAGCAGCATTAATATATCCATATATTAATATACCAGTATTCATTGTTCTTCAGTAAACGCTCTACCGTTTTCTGTATACTTTCTGTATACTTTCAATTCTACGGAGTCTCAAAATGTTCTGTGAGTATATACATGCACCCATTTAAGTCAGTACACACAAAATCACTGAAATTTGGTCCACTTGTGTTTTTCTCAGGCACTGAAGCACAAGTATAGAGTGCTGTTCCGTGAGCCAGACACCTGGTGGAAAAATAAACCCAGGGAGTTGGAGAAGTATGGCACACAAAACGAAGCAAATACAACAGATATCAACACAAAACAGCATAATCATGCGATAAATGCACAGAATTACACAATCAGATACAACTAATACAGCTGGGCCAAATCTGTTGGCATCAGAATATTTTTCAAATGAAATGAGCCGTGTTTTGGTTTGATTCTTTGAATAATCTGTTACCTTGAAGGACATTTGAACTAAAACTAAGTCTAAGCTAAGCACTGAGGTCATTTATTTAGTCCATGCCCTTTTTGATTTTTTTTTTTTTTATTTCCCAATGAGTAGAATTTAATCTTTTGTATTTATAAGTAGTATAAGTGTCTTCTTAATACTTGCTGCATTATTTTAAACGCCTACAAAAGACATTTGACTTTTAATGACTTCAAATGTTTACACAGTTGAACCATGAATAAACCAGAAACTGGCCACAAATGTAAATATCCATTAGTTAGTGATCTACAATTTGTGATTATAAAACAGCTCCTTTTATTTCTCTCTTTGTAGACGTACTACACATGGAGTAACGAGAGAGAAGATTCGACGCATGCTGGAACACCAAGACCGTTATGTGTCTGTCCAGAATATTATGGCTTCACAGCCCAAACCTACAGCTGTGTATGGTGTGGATGTAGAAGTTTCTCAGCAAGACCCAGCACAGTGAGTGCATTTATATTTATAATACATAAGGAATTTGTAGTGTATTGTTCAGTAACTGTTAAGTCAGTAGATTGCTATCACAGATTTGATGTAACACAAATTAGATGGGTTTTAAATGCAGTGACTACATTATAGACCTGCAGTGTCACCAGAGAGGATTATGAATCATAGCTCTCTGTTACAAAATAGTTGAATGCAAGTACTAAATATGATCATTAACAAACTTGTATTAAATTCATTTCTTGTTTCAGGCAGCCATTGCCAGTTGACGTAAGCCGTCCTGACCTTGTAGGTGACTCTGATGTTTATCGTTCATCCTCGCTCCCTGATGTCTCCGTGGTCAGTCAGAAATCTAGTCACAGCTCAGAAAGAATGGGTGCAGCAGAAGGTGAGATTGGATCATACAGCTCCAAAGAATCTATGTTTTCCAACGAGGACATTGTGGAAAGCACCGGAACACCAGAATCTGATCTGCTAGATGGTGAAGACTTGGATCGTGAATTGGATGCCTGCATTCCACTTTCTAAGAACACCAAAAGCATTATAAATGAAGACCTTGATGTTTTGGAAGAGAAGGAACAACCTGTGCCGTTTTCAGAGTCAATTGGTCAGCGGGTAAGGAGAGAAAGAGTGCGTAGCAGATTTCCAGACGAAGTTGAGACCAGTCAGCCTCTGAACTTCAGTAGTGGCTCTATAAATAAACCCAGTCAGCAGGGTGATTTAAAAGAGATTGATTCTCTTAGCTCACAACCAGAACTGCTGAACTTTATTGGAGACTGGCCATCTGAAAGCCTTGAAGCACGTGGGCAACGAAGGAGGAAGCCAGCCACTCAGACGTCAGAACATCCGGATGAGGAAGCCCTAAGCTTACTAGAGAACAGCAACATTATTTATAGTGGACTGATAGAACATTCTGACTGTGAGAGCCCTGATAAAACAGAGTTTCAGAAACAGCTAGGTCTACTTCAAGGAGATGAAAATCAGTCCTTATCTCTGGCTAGGCATGAATGGAACTCGGAAACTGAGAGCCAGATAATACTCCCTGACTGTGTCCATGAGTGGAAGGTTGGAAGATCCACTGATCCAGAAAAAGACAACTCTCAACCTCAGAGCCCACAAAAAGAACCTGAACCAAATGTGGATGAGGATAAGAAAGGCACAGAAGAGTCTGTTGCAGAGATACAAACTGTAACAAATAGTGAGGCAAGTATGGTTTCGGTTAATATAGAGACAGCAGATAAGCCAAGCCCTACCACCGACACAACTCCAAGTTCAGGTGTTGAGGCAGATCCTAATGCTGAGGTAAGCCAAGAGAAACGGAAAGGAGCCAATCGCAGGACAGGAAAATCCTGTAGACTGGCGCTCACTTTCACTAATCAAAGCCCATCCTCAGCCTACCCACAATCAACGTCTCCACTAGCTTCACCACAGTGTGCAGACCTCATGCCTCTGCTTCAGCCAGAGCCAATGACATGCCTCTGTGTCTCAGTGCAATCAGACCCCCAGGACTTTGCCCTGCTGTGGAGAATTAACCAGCAGAAATGTTCTGGACCAGAGTCAGACAGGTTTACCGGGGATATGGTTATTTTGGAGGGAAACCCTTTGCGATTTGTCCCAAACACAAATGAAGACACATCTTCAAGTTGGCAGGGGGTGCCGTACCGTGTGTGTCATGAGAAAGGATCACAGGTGGAGGAGTGTGATCTGGAAGAGTTACCTTTTAAAAAGCAAAGTCTAGAAATACTCAGCTGCCATTTTAAACACATCCCCTTAGAGACCTTGGAGGATCTGTATGAAAAATGTAATCAGGACATGGACTGGGTCACCAACTTGCTGCTTGATTCAGGTGAACAGCTTGGGCCCACCTCTGTTGATGATGCTGCTGCAGATTTGTTGGGCCCTGAGGAAGATGAGGGTCCTAAAGAAGAACCATGTGATTCTCAGATGATTAGGCTTGATTCTGATCCCAAGGTGGACACAGTGGTGGAACAGGCTACCGATGTGTGCTCTGACATCCAGATTGTAGATCCAGGTGCCAGTGATGATTGTAGTTCAGCGGTTAGCACTGATGCTGGGGAACCTAAGGACAGTGCAGAAGTTGATCAGAATGAGCAAGGCCTTGTTTCAGAGCAAAGTAATCAAAAGAAACATTCAGAGTCCATTCTTGAAGGGGCAGATCAAGGGGCTACAGCTGAAGTACTTCAGTGTTTGTCCAGGCCTCGCAATGCATCAAATCCACCAGCAGGAGAGTCCATAACACAACAGGATCCTAAATCTGAGACAGAAAGCCAGCAGGCTTCACTACTGGAACTGATGTCAGTCTCGCGAAGACAGATGTCTCTTCGGTATTTGGATAGAGAACCAGAAGTGTTGTTTGAAGCAGATCTAAGACAAGAGGAGGAAGAGGAAGATGCGGAGACAGAAAAAGACGTAGATGCCATGACTCAGTCGATCTTGGCCCAGCTCGAAGAAACAAGAAGCAAGAAGGAAGAAGAGAGGAAGGTAGTAGAACAAGAGAGGAGAGGTCAGGGGAGAAATGAAACCATGGACATTAAGATGCTGGAGTTGAAACTGCCCACAGAACTGGCTCTGCAGCTGACCGAGCTGTTCGGACCTGTAGGGGTCTCTCCTGGTAAGCAGCTCATATTGTACAAGAAACTAGATGTTTCAGGGGTGTTCCATTCTTTCTATTAAATAAAACGTAGTATCAATTTAAACATGCATTATATGGTTGTAGCCTAGTCGTTTAAACACCTGATGACCAGAAAGTTGCAGGTCCAACCCCCACTTTCTACCACTGTGTCCTTAACACTTAACCCTTAACCCACTTGCTCCAGGGCTGCTTGAAGAGGCACACGCACCTGCCATTGACATTAGAGATGCTCCAATCAGCATTTTTGGGGCCGATCACCAAGATCATGATTTGCCTATCACAGAATTACAGGGGAATGGGAATCTTTTATCCAAAATCTAGCAGAGTTTGCACCATTTGAAGAAGTGAAACTAACTTTAAATTAACTATATTGAAAAAAAACTGTAGAAATAGGCTAGAGTCAAGATCTTGAAGAACCACCAAGTGTTTATTTTAGAAAAAATGAGAACTTACAGCTACTTGCCTCTTCTGTGCTTCACACTCTGTACCTTTGTGGATGTACTCTCTAGAAATGTAACGCTTTACAAAGGGCTTTCCGAGTGTCTTTCTCATGGGGTTTTTCACTGACTGGTTCCAGCTCGGCTCAGTGTTACTCTATTCGCTTTTTTACTTTTCTGTATCTAAAATCTGAACGTTAGCATTAGCGTTAGCATTAGCATTAATGCATTAATGCTAACGACCTCTAACGTTGCTTCTTTAAGCCTTGTCTGCCGTTGCTTGCTTCCACCTCGAGGGATTTTATCACGACATACGACAAACAGCTAACTTTACATCTTTATCGGACACTTTGAAAAACTTCCAGACGGGAGAGCTATTTTTAGCCAATAAGCCATAAGGGCTGCCAAAACACTGTCTTCAAAAAGACGTGACTGTCTTAATAGATCCTATGCCTTTACAGGCTCCACTGTTATTCACTTCACCTGTTGGAAGTTATGTTATGGATGATCAGTGTACATACATGCCTACCCAGAATTCCTCGCAGCCTTGCTAGTCAATGCAGGTGTCTGTTAAAATTGTAACAAAATTGGTTTATTTTCATCTTCAAACTAAGAAACAACTGAGCAGCCAGTTGTCTAATTGTTTGAAGAAGATCATCATCTCCGCAAATCATATCCGCAATGTGCACTTTAACCTCAGTCATCGATAAATTTCAAATCCAGCAAAACAAATTGTGTGATGCTGTTTAGTTACTTATGGCCTTTTCTTTATAATGTCGCCCTCCAAATAAAATCTTGGTTCTCTCTCTAAATGTGGTTACAGGGGAATTTTCCCAGGAAGACTGCTCTGTACTGATGGACCTCACCTTTGCTAAACTGCTACACCACAAATGGAAAGAAACTATTCAGGTTAACTGAGGCATTAGTTTTTTTTTCTAATTAATTATGTCTGTTTGCTTGATAAATTCAAACGAAAGAATGACAAGAATAAAGAACATTTGTTCATGCAAAGAAATCAGTGTTGCTCGTAGTACTATGTACACAACAGTACATAGTTGTGTACATTTTTCTCTAAGGCCGGGTTTCTCAACCACTAGGCCTAAGGCTTTTGATAGGGCCGTGAATCTAAAAATGAGACAGGCCATTGGTCTGGAATTTAATATCATCCAATATGGCCAAGTGGGCTTTGGCAACATGCCATGATTAATAGATGTTGTTTAATCTTGAAAAGTTTGAGAACCATTGCTCTAAGGGACCATGATTGCATCATGAGATTGTAGTTTCCTGTTTTTTGATAGGAGAGGCATAGACAAGCAGCTCTGTCATATCATCTACTGCAAGAGAGTAAGTCTTCTTACAAGCATTTAGCAGTGTTTCTTTCTAATTTCCATTTACTTGAGAGTCTAATAGTGCAAAGCATATCTTTGCTCTCATTTGCCCTCCACTCCCTTTCTTCATTGTTATCCAGGTGAATCACAGTCAGGCACCGTTGGAGAGATAGACTCAGCAGCTCATCTTCAGACTGGTGCATATGGCTATTCATTACACAGCAGCCAATCAGGCTTCCAGGAAGGTTTACCATTCATGGACCATTGGAATACGTTCCGTCCTACAGTGTCACTCAGGAACATCATGATTGAGGAGCAGGTGATCCAAGACAGCTTGGAAAAGGTAACAATAAACATTTTTATTTTAACTCTTATAACTGAACCACAGCCATTGTGCAAAACTATAAGGGTGAATGTGTATTGTGTGTGTAGTCCAGGTTGAGTCGGTGGGATGTTGACAAGAAAGATGGAGCGGCCATACTGAAGGAGAAACAACTCTTCACTCTCTTTCCCACCATCGATAGACACTTCCTCAGGGACATGTTCAAAGACCATAAGTATGGGACCAAATGTTCTGCATTAAAACAGTCATTGGAGTGATAACACTGTTATTGAAGCCACTCTTTAAGTATCAAGTAGGACTGTATTAACACATTCATGTTTTTAAGGTAGTTGTGGTGGGCATGCGTATACAGGTATGGGGTCTGTAGTACTAATATCATAAACCACAAGTACAAAACAAATGGAAATCATGAGATGATTTAGTATAACTATACCAGATATGACTATACAAACGTCACACAGGTATTCTTAGGTCGGTCAGTCTGAACAAAGTGGCGTTTTATGTTAGATAAATAACACAAAAGTTGCAAAGTCTTTCATTAAATGTTTTACAAATTGTAATTTTGTAATGATGGAGTTTGACTAGCAACTGTTACACACTTAGATTGTTATCACTAAGAATACAGAGAAACATCAGCAGGATGTACAGTGCTGTGCAAAAGTCTTGAGTCATCCCTCATTTCTTCATATTTTGCTTCCAAAGATCTAGACTTTCTTGTGTTGTTAATGTAGTTTTAAGGAAACTCCAGATTTCTGAAGGAAATTCAGAGACTCTCATTTTCAGTACATAAAGCACATCTAACTTAAGGCCTGAACCAGTGAACAAACAGGTGCAGATGATTCCAGATAATCAGGTGGTGATCAGTATACTGGTGGTGCTGAATGCCGAACTCATTTATCTAGGCACCCTGTATCTTTAGACACTTTGTAGCCTGTTACTGTAAAAAAAAAATCACATTCATTAAATTGCCAAACATAACAGTTTGACATTAAAATAGTATTTTGCACCAGCAAGGTGATTCAGAGCAAAATAAAACGAAATGAGCAGCTCAAGGCCTTTGCACCGTATTAAATATAATATTAACAGGTATTAAAGTAACACTAACAGTGAATTGCAGCATATTAAAATTGTCTAATACTGAAAATATGTATTTATAATTTGAACAAATTTGTAATAATAGCCTGTCCATACACAGTTACTCTCTGGAGCAGACAGAACAGTTTCTCCACACTCTATTGGACCATGGGCCTGTTAAAAATGTAGTGGCTACTGGAGCTGCCCCTGAATGCAATGAGAGGCATAGGTCACCAAGTAAAGAGAGGGTGAGCTCTAACCCATACACACGCGCACACACACACACACCATTACACAGTCCTAGTGTTTAACACTTGGCTAGCTGCAGAAGAAAACAGCACAGTGATTCTTTATAATACATTCGTTTTTCTACTTTTATAGTGATACATTTCTGTTTTGTGTTGCAGGCGTCTTCTCAGAAGCGGAATCAAAAGAGTGAAGAGCATGAAGTGGCCCAGTTCCAGGACACGGAGGATCCAGAGTATGAGGACTTTCGAACAGAAGCCCTGCTTCAGAGACGCCGGCAGCAAGAATGCTTCGATAAGGCTGCTGAAGCCTACAGACAGGGGCGCAAGGACGTGGCCAGTTTCTACGCTCAGCAGGTCTGATATACATACTGACATACACTCGTAAATCCAGATGTGAAATGAAAGACATTTGAAGTGTGTGTGTGTGTGTGTTTAGGGGCACTTACATGGGCAGAAGATGAAGGAGGCAAATCATCGTGCAGCAGTGCAAATATTCGAACGTGTGAACGCTACGCTTCTGCCACAGAACGTTCTGGACCTCCATGGCCTACACGTCGATGAAGCCCTTCATCATCTGCATCTGGTCCTTGCTGACAAAACCTCGGGTGACTGAAAACACACACACAAAAAAATAAATATAATGGCAACTTGGAGTTTATTGTTATGGTGTTTATTATAAAACAATCCGAATGGCTGAGCCACAAGACATGGGATCTCCATGAAGTTCTATGTATAGCAAGAAGGCACGGGCAACTGTGCCAACAGTTTTTACTGTGTGACAAGGTGCCTTATCCTGCTGTAAGAGGCCACTGCCATGAGGGAATATTGTTGCCATGAGGGGGCATACTTATCAGCAGCAATATTTAGGCAGGTGGGACAGGTCAAAAGAGCATTCACATGAATGCCAGGTTTCACAGCCCCTACCGGCCTGCCTCTTTCCCGTAGTACATTTTCCCAGACCACATAATTAACCATTGCCCCATGGTTTCGATGCTCACGTGCCCATCGTAGGCACTCGCGACGATTGACACAGTTCAGGATGGGCACTTTGAATGGCTATGCAGACCTATGTGCAGCAAACGCAATGTGCTCTAGCTTCTTTTATAGCCAGCATTTTCTAAGAGTTTGTGCTACAGTAGCTCTTCCCTGAGTTCGGATCAGCTCTGTGGAATTTGTTCCTCACGCATCAGTTAGCCCTGGACCTCATGACCTGCATACCAGGAATACCCCATAAGGCCTGCTGTATTGGATATCTTTTGAATTAGCAGTTTGGCTCTTGGAAGAGTCACCCAGATCTATACACTTTTCTGCATACAACAAACTAACTGACTGTTCACTCGCTGCTTAATACACCCTTTGAATGCTGCTATTGCAATATTATCAGTGTTACTCAGTTCACTGATACACTGATTAGCTACCAAGCATTTACATTTACATTTTTTAAAGCTTCTTGATATAATGACTTTCTATTATAGGGATATAGGGTTTCTAAATTTGTGGAGGGAGCACCCCACCCCATCCCCCTACAGGGGGTTAGTCTTGACAGTCTTGACATATGACATTTCGGGTTTACAACGCTCATTCCCACTCAGCTTACACTGTTAGCCTTGTGTTTATGTGGGCGAACTAGTCTGGTTCCGCACTGCGGAAGTATATGCAGTAACGTGGAGCATGAGTGAGGAAGATATCCTTTTCCATCTCTGTAGCTTAGTTCTGTTTTTTATGTTCTAGATAATGATTATGAACTGTGTTAAGATCAGTAAGTGACTTCAGCTAGGGTGTGTTTCAATGCAGACCAAAATTCAGTGTCCTAACTCGAGGAACCCCTATACTCCATAACAGACGCTTATTTTTGAGAAGAATAAACTGAATTGAAACAAATTTCAGGTCATTTCTCAGTTAACATTACAATATGGTTTTAAACCTAAATGTTATTTCCAAAGATAAAATAAAGATACACTGTCCTAATGCAGAAAATAAAGACAGAATTTGAGGTTTATATGGAATTTAATGATAATGGGGTAACAGTAGAAGAGTTGTATTTTTTTATCAATAATAAAACCTTAACACCCCCTGTGGAAAAATGACATAAGTCACACATCCTCACCCCTGGCCTATTGCTTTCATTTAAGCTATGCGTATTACTGCAGTTGGGCAAAGTGGGACAGTGGAGTTTTGTAGTGTGTGATCGAGCTGTTTAAGTGTGAGCTGATTGTATTAGCGCTTTGAGCTGTCAGCTTGTGTAACACACTTCTTGTTTCCTGTTAGAATGGCAGCAGGGTTTGTGCCATCCTCAGCTGTCAGTCATCACAGGAAGAGGCAGTCACAGCCAAGGGGGCATTGCCCGCGTCAGGCCTGCTGTTCTGGATTACCTCAAGAGCCAACATTATAGGTACACACACTAAAGCTTTACTACTTGAAACTGGTGACTCAATTGTCATTTTACTCAAATGTTGGCCTTTGGCTTTGTTGGCCAAAGTGTCAAACGTCTGCATTTTTAGTTTGCAATAAAACTAAGAGGCTAATGCAGCTAACAAGTTGGGGAAGTTTATACTGCAATTAGTGCAGTGCAAACTGAATCATCACACTTCTTCTTACATATATTTTTGTATTCACATACATTTTTATAAATGTTTTATAAGTGATTATATATAGATGTGCAAATAATATTATCTAGTTGCATATATTTGCATTAAAAAAAACCAGAAATCCAGCCTTTGGACGACCTCAGAATTAAAATGTTTATTTAGTTGTGAAGACTCCAGAGTAGTGCGGCATAAAATGAGGAAAAATATCAGTGTTGCGATTTTACTGCTACCTATTCATCTGGTCGTGTTTCTGTAGATGCGCAGATGTAATACAAAGACATTTAGGGTTTACACAGACTAAACCTGATTGCTCAGCTAAAATCCTGGTCTCTTCAGATTTCTTGAAATATATACTGTCATTGACTGTCATGTACACCGTGCTTGCATGGCCACAAATCCCACAATCTGATAATAATACTATTATTGGTGTACATGTAAACAACCTTTTTTAATTCACACATATAGTAGATTTCTGACAAAATCTATTGAAATATTCTAGTTTTGCTTATAGTTAAACCTCTGTCACAGTTAAATACACATACAAATGCAATCAAAGCAGTCAGAGCTACTGATATTGAGGAAGAGGAACAGTGAGTATATTCTGTACAGTCCCAGAAAACACAATTAATTCTTAGACATGAATCACAATGATGTAAACCATTGTTCTCTCCCCTCTATCACAGATACACAGAGCCTAAGCCTGGTTTGATCATTGTCACATTGCACTGAGCCGAACGACAGCTGCTGCTTTGAAACTACACACCTGTCTCTACCTCTGTATTTTCCATATATTTAGTTGCTGGCTTGTCCCCTGTCCTCCCTTTAGATGATGTACTAATCTAGGTAGACAAATGCCTAGAACAGTCTAGAACTTACTCAATTATAATTGGTTACCAAATTTTAAAATCAATGTTTAGGTATTACTTTGTAGTTTGAATGATCGTCATATCTGCAGGTCTTTACAAAGCCGTGCTTAGCAGTTTGAACATTCTCCTCTAGAGAAGCAGTTGAACTCATTTCGAATCACTGAAAGAGAAAACCCACACCAGCAAGATTTCATTTTCACTAATGTTTGCTTCTAAATATTTCATATGTATGAAGTTAAGTTAAATGTTTGTTGTTATAAATTATTTTTAAGATTACACAGTCCCACTTGACTACTCAACTACTGATATAATCAATAATGACAGCTCTACATATATTTAATCAGAATTAATGATCATTACGGAGTGCACCTGCCGTCGCCACAACTTTTTGTCTATGAATATTACCTTTGTATATAGTGTATAGTGTAGTGTATATAGTTGTTTAATGTTTATCAAGGGAAAGCATACTCAAATTTGATATTTTGATTGAATGCATGCTTTGATCTGAATGATGCAGAAGTATTTAAAGTATGGAGCCCTTAAATCTTTATTCTTTTATATTTTGAAGACGTTTGAAGCGGATTGTATTAATGCTGCAATTTGTCACATATTTACTGATATATACCTGGCAGTAAACAGGTACTTTTATATTTTTTCATACTAGTCAAAATGCAGATTGTTATTGAAAGAAATATATATACGTATTACAGTAAACCGCACCACTACCAGACTACTAGTCTACCAGTATGGTATGGACCAAATTTGCAAAAGTTCAATCCAGCATTTTTGTTGATTTTAATTTTTTCTCAATAGTTCATAATGACAGAAGCACATTTATTTAAAATGTCAGTTTCTGCCATCTTCTGTTTTTATTCTTGAAGCAGAGGTGTTCAATACAGATAGCCAGACTATGAAGCAGCAAGAAGAATTGACAGATTTTTGTTTAAAAAATTGTTTTATCATTGTATACATAGGGCCATATTCTTAAAATTAATATTTTTTAATTTTTCTCAAAAAATGCCCAATCATTTTCTTTTGTTTATCTATTATATGTTTTTATTTGTAGATAAGGTACATATTTACTATTTCACTTTTTCACAATATTGGTATTGATTGCTGATCTGACTACTTCTGCTTCTAGATTCTACTAGAAGACAGAAATCAGTTTCTGTCTTCCACTGAATGAACAGAAATCTAAAGGGGCTTGAACAATGTTATAAATACAGACTGTTACTGTGAAAGGCTGAACAAAAAAAGATGATTTTGTTTGTGGTTGGGTTTGGTTTGAATGCTTGGCCTGATTTGAATGTAAGAGACCAGATTGCATCCATTTTTTTGTAGTTTTAAAAATACCTTTGATATTGATATTATCAGTACTGTTTAAGACTTTGAGGCAACAGATTTTAAATTGAGATCTTAACGCTGCTATCCTAACCAGGTCTCTAACTGTTATTAACTGTGAGGTTCACGGTACCTGTATTGTGCCTAAAACATGACATTACAGATGTATATTGTATATTTTGAACTGTAAGGTTACTTTTGTATTAAAATGTGTTGATTTTTTTTATCAACAGTTTTACCCGACAACAATAAATTCATCCTTGGTTTGCTAATGTTGTTTGTTTATTTTCATGTTTATACCACATATCCTATGTGCAGAGACACAGACCAAAAGAATTTCTTTCATTTTTTGTTACTTTCCCACAAAAGTGATGCAGAAGATGTTGTTTAGAGGAAAATATAACTCAGCAGCTTCAAGACTGATGTTCGTTTAACACTGCAAAGGTCAAGTTTCTCCGTGAGATGAAGTGAAAATAATGGCGGACTATGATTTTTTTCCTCCATTAGGGGGCAACAAGCGCACATATCTAGAACAAAGGATCTAATAAACTGTTGAAAAAAATGTGTATTACCTCCCACAGACCCTGTAAAAACTCAGGCTTTTACTGTTCTCTCTGGAATTTCTATCATATCAAGTGTTTGCCTGTTTTTAGCAATTTGATCTGGTTTGCCAGGGTCTTTTTCATTTTACAAATCACTTTGGTACACTAGTGCTGATCTAGAATCGGCTTCTTTGTGACAGATGCCTTTATAAATATGGAGCAAGATGGTTCTCTCCAGCCATGGTGTTGTCTACCATTTCTGTCAAAAGCGGTGAGGTTTTTACAGCTCAAAGCAAGCCCAACTGTGTCTTAAACCACATCCACAAGTCTGCACCACTTTGATGGAGATCTAGATGTAGTTTGAGTGGATTTAGAAACGTTTTGAGGATGTATCAAGGGGAAAAAATGTGGCTACTTAATTTGTGTTCATTAGTGTAAGGTTAGCCTTAGAGCCAGCACTAAACAGCAAAATATGAACTGTTTTGGCTAATCAAAAACATCTGAGAAAAGTGGAAAATTGGGGGTTATTTTATGATTTTTGCTGAATGTATCCCTTTAAAATTCCTTTAGATCGGAAGATTGGATTCTACAGTGATTTTCTGCTCACAGGCTTTGACCATTTTTGTCTTTGAGCGTTTTGAGGTCGGACGGCTCAGTCTGAGCACGTTGAAGGCCTGGAAAGCAGCCGTGCGGAGCCTTTGGTGTTTGGGGTTTTGGCCATGGGTGGGTGAATCAATTTTATATATAGTTTTTATTGAACCTGATGTTTCCTTTTGAGAATCACACTTATGGAAAGTAACAACACCAAGTATCTTCTGTCTATAGCGACACGTTTCAATGCAGCTTCTGAAATCAGATGAAAACAGTGGAGTGACCAGCATCTGGGGTAGCTGGTGGTTAGGGAGTTGCCCTTGTGATCAGAAGGTTGTGGGTTTGAATCCCAGGGCTGCCAGTGGCACCACTGAGGTACACTTGAGTACAGTACTGTCCCCCACACACTGCTCCCACACGTGACTGTAAGACCACTTTACTTTCGGGTCAAAAACTAAACGGCCACCCTCAGTACAATAACTCAATTAATAAACGAATAAACTGAGTGATTGTGCTTCACTTGTTTACTTGGTTTTGTGCCAGGCTTGCCACTCTCCCCTCAACCTAAATGTTTAATATGTCTGGCCCACACTGCAGGATGATCTTTAGTCTGATTTGTCCCTCCAGACAGCCGCAAACGACCTGGTTTCTGGTAGGTCATAGTCTTTGATCTTCCCAGATTATCCTGTAGTGTGTGTGTGGCACAGTAATCTATGCTTTGCTGTTGTCTTTCATTTTTGTGTTCATCTTGGGTAATTTCTTTGCAAATAACTGCAAGTTTTAAGGTTCTGAGAGACAAGGCCGCTAATTCATGAGCAAAAAAAGAAACAGAATGTCATTATGCGTGCAGTGTCTCAAGCTGTGCAGTTTAGGAGTTAACGGTTGGATCATAATGGATATATGATGTTACCGCATGTAAAATATCTCAGACAATGGATGAGACGCATTAAAAATAAAACAGCTGGTGAAGTAATGTTGAGGCCAGCTGGTGAAGTATGTGTGATAAAAACTGGACCTATGAGTCATGCATGTATAAAAGTGTTAGTGTCTATATGCGGGTCTGAGAGAAAAAAAAAAGATCTCCGGGCCCCTGTTCACACCCTACGCACATTTTAACCTTTTAAGGCTTCCACAGTTTCTCATGGAACACAATTTTTCAATTATAGACTCATACAGACTTAGATATGACAGTCTAGTTTACAGTAATGCGAAGACTATGGAAAGTTTATTGCTAAAGGAATCAGAAAAAAAATGGTTTACACAAGAATTATATATATATGTGGACACTGGTGGCGCAATGGGTAGGATACTTGCCTCTAGACCAAGAGGTCATGGGTTTGAATCCTACCCCCAGCACACCACCAATGGGTTCCTG
>JBBPDH010186155.1:0-17948 GCA_037974565.1 Clupeocharax schoutedeni | reverse complement strand
TAAGGCATTACTATTTTTGAGAGTAATATGTAATATGTAATATATTACTTTTTTGAGTAACTAACCCCAACACTGTTGCACAGTATACAGATATTGCAAAGTATTTTCAATATCATTTAAATACTGAATATTAAATATTGCAGGGTTGATGGGCAGAAGGAAATACGGGGGTTAGACTGTGTGGTCAGTGAATGCGTAAGTTTAGAGTTATTAAGTCTGTTTGCCGTTATTGTGATGCACCCGTAGCGCCTCCCTGAGGGCAACAGGTTGATCAAAGCCAGGGTGGGAGCTGTCCTTGATGATGTTTGTCGCTCTGCTGAGGCAGCGGGTGTAAATGTCCATCAGGGAGGGGAGAGGGCAGCCGATGATCTTCTGTGTTTCCTTTACTACTAACTGAAGTCTCTCCCTGTCTGCTGTACCATACTGTGATATATATATATATATATATATATATAGTCTTACATAGTGATTACATATAGTCTATGCAAAGGTTTGGCCACGCATTGATAAATATCAGATTTTGCTGTTTTTTATTGAAAAAATGGTCACTCTAAGAAATGGAAAAAAGAACACAATATTCTCAGTAAACATTGATGCAAAGTTTTACTTTTTATGCCATAAATTGAACATTATTATGGCAATGTGCAAAAGTTTGGGCACCCTAAGAGTTCCAGATTTTATTTTTTTTTTACAAGTTTCAGACCTTAATCAGCTCGTTAGATCAGATGCATGGCAACAGCTGGCATTAGCAAATGTCAGTCAGTGCCAATTTCAAAGCTTTACAAATACCCTGACCCTGTGCACACTCAACAGCCATGGGTTCTTTTAAGCTGTAGTGTAAAACTGTGAAAAGTCTTACACAGAGTCTTACACAGAGATCTGGAAGACCAGGAAAACTCTTGGAGAGAACAGCTTGTATGCTGGTCAGAAAGACAAATCAAAACCCTGTTTGACTGCAGGAACATTTAGCAGACTCAGGAGTGGTGGGGCACCCTTCCACAAGATCTTCATGGAAGAATCAGCAGAAGAAAACCTTACCTGCATCCCCATCATAAAATCCAACATCAGAAGTATGCAGCAGAACATCTACAGAAGATGTGTTTTGGAAACAAGTGCTGTGGGCTGATGAAGTTAAAATAGAGCTGCTTGGGGGGAAAAAAGGAGCAGCAGTTCATGAAAAGTACACCTTGCCAACTATTAAGCATGGGGGTGGATCTACCATGCTTTGGGTTTGTGTTGCCGCCAGTGGCACAGGAAACATTGCACAGGTGGAGTGCAGCTCTAGAGAAGATGCTAATTGTGCAACAGAAATTTGGCAAATGCAATGGGGAAGAGATCATATCTACAGCTGGCCATCATGTACAGCAGTGTGCAAAAGTATTGACTCACCCCTCATTTCTTCACATTTTGCAACCAATGATCAATATCTACTTTATTTTAATGTGGTCTTGAGGAACAGTTCTCCAGGCTTCCTGGAGGACTTTCAAAGACTCATTTCCAGTCCAGTCCCTAAACCTGACTAGTTTCAGAGGAATGTCTCTGTTGGTTAAGACACACAGTGACCTAAGTATGAATCATTCTAGCAGAACAAAGAGCCTCTAACTGAAGTCCTGAACAGTGAAGAACCAGGAGCAGATGATTCCAGATGATTATGCGGTGAACAGTATACTGGTGGTGCTGAATGCTGAGTGTCTGAAACCCTTTTATCTAGGCTCCTTCACAGTAAAACCTTTGTTCCCATTTTTTTTTTACATTTAATCTACTCAATATGCCAGAGACAAGATAGTTTGACTGAAAGGAAATTGTATTTTTGAGCCAGCAAGATGTTTCAGAGCAAAATATACAGAAATAAGGGTGTGTCAAGACATTTGAGGAGTACTGTAATGTCATGGGTTAGAAGCAGAGAAATGTTTCAGCAAGACCTGTTTGTTATACAAAAATGTGTTTGACTATTAATGGCACACAGAATAGCAACATACAATGTAAAATAGAAAAAAATGTAAGTACATTTTAACGTTACTGCACAGAGTTATGTGATCTAATGAGTCTTATATTATCTGTGAGAAAATAGCGAAAATGTGTGTTTTGCAGCTTGCTGAACTACATTTCCCATAAACGCTAGCGGCAAGTTCGAACGCATTCGAGCGTTTGTGCGCAGCTCGGACACCACGTGTATGCTGTGCTAGTGGTTGCTAAATGACGTTTAGCTTAAATAAACCTTCCGGAAAGGCGTGTGCAGTGAAATAACGGTGTAAAAACGTTACTTTCGGTTCTTAAACACAGTTCATCAGGATGACGCTCGAATATTAGTCTAGTTTGACTTATCTTAACTGGCACCCTTAAATCAACTCTCCCGTCTGGGGCGAGATAAGCGTCTCATGTTCTGCTGGTCCTGTGAAAGGTACAAATATTATACTATTTAAAACGTACTAACGAATATGTTATTAGTCCTAACAATAATACTCTATTAAGGATACCGTGTACATTCAGCTGTTAAAGCTTAAAGAGCTTTCTTATTCTATCCCTAATATCCGGTCCACAGTATGAAACTGCCAACCTAATTATAAGTAACACAAATTGTGGTTATCGGCCTATTTAGCATGTAATAGAGATCAGGAATATGTAATTATTTGTTTATTATTCCTTATATATAGTGGCAGAGTAGCAGCATAACTTTGTTTATACTAAAACTTGTGGGGAGGGTACCTAGCTCACCTTAGTGGTGGGGTTCGAACCCACAACCTTCTGATTGCAGGGCCAACGCCCTAACACCTAGGTGCCCACAAATGTACATAAGTAGTGATATTCATATGAAACTATTGCACATTATAATGAGACATCGCCCATAATGAAATGCCCCCAATAAGAATGTTGCACAAAATTGCACATGGTAGACTTTATAAGAAATTGCACAGAGCTGCATGATATGGACAGGATATCAATATTGTGATTATTCTGCTACATATTAGAGTTGCAATGTCTCACCACTGTTCTGGATTTAAAGAGGTCTGTAAATATAGTTTCAAATAGTGCATTTACTCATTGTGTACATACATACAAGTCTACATATAGTTTACATATACATATATGTATGAAATTTACAACAGATGTCCATATTTTATGGTGTGCATTTTATACTGGACTGTTTGTATAATTTTTTACAACTGCTAAAAATCTTTAACCACATAACAAAAAGTTGAACAGTGTTTATTACATTGTGTGGCATTTTTATTTGGATTCTGACTTTCTCTGTTTTTTTTTTTTCTGTACACTTCAGGTGAATCATGGAGAACTACAGAAAGGCAGGGGTGGTGGAGCAGTCGTGCCCATGTCCCTTCACCAACCTTCAGCCAGACACCCCAGAGGTGCGTGTGCGGGACGGGAGCAAGATCCGCAACCTGATGAAGTTCGCTCTGAGCCGCATTGAAGGCAAGGCGCCTGTGGAAACAGCAGAGGAACCGGAGCCGAACGCTCCAGGGTCTGCTGGAGGCTTGTGTAGGCAGATCGTGTTCACTGGAGTGGGTCCAAGCGTGGCGAAGGCTATCACCTGCGTGGAGATCTTGAAGCGGCAAGTCCGGGGACTTCACCAGTGCACCATGATCCTCTACCGTACAGTGCAGGAGATCTGGGAGCCATTGGAGCCAGAGGCCGGTCTGGACAGCCTCACAGTCAGCAGGAACGTTCCTGGGATTTGGGTTCTGCTTTCCAGAGACCCTTTGGACTCCACCCAACCTGGCTACCAAGAACCGGGCAGCTTCGATGCACTTTGGGCCCAGGCCCTTAAAGAGGAGGCTCAGGGCCACAGGCAGCAGCAGAGGAGAAAACGAGGAGGTTGGGTTGGAGGAGGTGGTGGTCGAGGAAAAGGTCCCAGGAAGCAGTCGGGGCATCCAAAAGAAGGTCGAAAAACACCAGGTGGAGGACAAGAGTAAGGACAGTCTTCTCTCCGGATGTTGAAAGCAGCCTTTTTCTGAATGTGATCATCTGCGTAAGCTAGAACAACTAAAGCCCTTGGGTTTGGGCCACTGTGCTGCAAAACTTTCCTTTCCTCTGAACACCCAGAATTGAAAAGGATCTTAAGGCTGAGAACTTCATAAGAATCCCCTTTTTGAAGGAGAAAGAAGAAACTGTTCTTCAGTAAGAAAGTCTCAAATATTCCTTTAAATGTTGTTGTAAATGGGCTGTTTGATTTCAGGATATTCGTTTTAGGTTATTGAAAGTTTAAGAGAACATACCTTATAAAAATGGCATCTTTAGTGAATTCAGCCTTAAAACCAATCCGTTAATCCTCCAGGAGTGTTGGATCAAGGAATGGTTGTAGCGGTGCACTTAAATAAAAATGTGTCCTTAAGAGGCGAGATAAAACAGTGGACACCAACCCTGGTCTTGGAGATCCATCATCCTGAAAAGTCCTGTTCCAGCCCCAGTCTTAAGCACCTGCTCTGGATATTGAACTAACTCAGAAGGCCCTGATTGGCTGGAGCAGGCATCAGGTTGGAGCTAAACATGGCTAGGGTTGGTCCCTACTGGTCTAGGACAGCCACATTTAAAGGGTACATTTAATGCAAAACTCGTTAAAAGAAATAAGTCTATGGTCTATTGGCTGCAAATCATTAGTTCTTTGCACAAAATCACTCTCACATAAAGAGATCTCACCAGCTTTGATTGACACATTCAGGCCCTTTGGATTGCTAAGGACAAGGATTCTAAAGTGTAAAATCCAGAATTTAAATGCGCAGCTCAAGCATGGGATGGGTGGGATGGGGCGTGGCCAGCAACAGCTTATTTGCATAAAAGTGGCAGAGCCCTTAAACGGCTCGTTTTGAAAGGGACTGATCTTGTCGAGAATAAAACTGGTGAGTGTGATTTTGTGTGAAGAACTTCATGTACATGTTTTGTAGCCCACAAACCTATTATAACTTGTTTTTTTGTTTGTTTTTTTAAAGTGAGTATTGGATAATATGTCCCCTTTAATTCCACATCAGTGGGAAGTTCTTTGAAGAACTCCTTTAGTAAGTGAGATACCTAAGGATCCTTTCTAAATTGTTAAGAAACTCACTGTAATGTAAAAGTTATTACTTAAAAAATACACAGAGCCGTACATTCAGACTGAGAACCTTTTGAGAAGCCTTTCTTTTTAAGAGAGCGAGACTGGAATTGGAAAATTGTATTGAAAACGGTAACAGTTCAGTATGCTGAAAGTGGAAGATTGGGGTGGGGTCCTTTTTTCCTTTTGAAAAAAATGTTTGATTTTTTTAGTCTTGCTACCTGTATGAAGTTTCATAAATGTAAAATATATAAAATGACCATATTTTTTAAATAAAATGTTTTATTTCACTCATTGAGAGATTGTTTTTGGCTTGTTGGATTCTATTATATTTGTTTTGTTTCAGACATAATCAGTAAAATATGCTGAATTAACAAATACACAGAACTGCAATACAATGTGACAAGAAACACTAACTACGCAGTAATGGAATACAATATAGACAATAAAAACAGCCTTCTCGACAAGGCTTTTATTCTGATCATTTTTATACATAGTAATCATCGTTATTATAGGATTGATTACAACCATGTCAGTGCAGTTAAATCGGGTGGGTGCATTTGTGGATTTTACATGTAAACAGTGGGTTTGGTGTGAAACGTCTCGGTGTAGAGACTCGGTGAACGGAACCAGACGTCCCCAACACAAATACAGTTGTTTAGCGAAGCTCCATCTGTGTCTGAGTGTTTATATGGATTTTAAGGCGGTATGTCTGAGCTAAATCTGTTTGGGGACTATTTTGCCTCACCATGCCCTGCATGTATCCCTCCACTTTGAATGGGTTTAGCTTCTCAGAACTTAATCGAGTCGGGAGACACAGCCGTAACCATTTTGTGGAATAACTTTCTGTGATCAGATTAGAACTGGGTGGTAATGACCAGAAATGTTTATCACGATGATGCGGTATCGGACGGTATTAGAACTTCAGCTGCGCGGATCTTTCATACATTTTTGTCGTACAGCAAAACAACTGCTTTCATGGACGTTCCCTATAATCCACTCACTGTTTGTCTGACAGTCATAACAGTAATAAAAAGCGCTTTTCAGTACGAACCGCTATACCGTCCAGCACTAGATCAGATATCGGGTTCTGTTTACCGCCACAGTGAACAGGGATGTGGGGGTGGTGTTGGTTCTGCAGCACATTTGCGTTTGTGTCACCCGAAACATCTTTTCCTAAAGGCTCACAGCGTCTGAAGCTCTTTATGCAAAAGTGTGGAAATAGTGAGGTTTGAATGTCAAATGTATGTTTCTGTGTAAATTATAGAAGAGAGGTCTCTGTGCACTGAAAGCCAGTGTGTTGAAGCTTCTCCACCAGGTAAGGACTTTCATATCTGAGTGACTAATAGATGAGCCCCTAATGAACAGTTTTAATGATTTGTCCATCATTAATATGAACTTGGTGTGTCTTCCTGGACTTTTCTTGTCTTCCTGGACGTTTAATATTCAGAACCTGTCCATTTTATTGCTTTGTCATTGACTGTAACTGATCACAACACTATTTGTGGCAGCACTTTTAAGTAAGAGGGGTTTATAATGTTTGTAAAGGAGTTTATTTATAGTTATCGGGATGTAATCACAGTGTTAGAGTGTATCGACCTGAGAGTCTTTGACAAGAACCGTGATGTTCTAGACAACTGGCTCAGAACATCTCCCACACAGCAGGTCTTGTCGGGGGGTACAGTGGTCAGAATCTACCAAAAGTGCTCTGAGAAGAACCGACTATGGGTACCTGAGGTTCACTGATGGTCGTGGGGAGTTAAGACCAGTCTGTCTGAACAAACTGCTGCAGGCCATGCTGCTCTAAAAGAAAGGGGTCAGAACACACAGTGTGTGTGTATGTGTGTTGTTTACCTGGGATAGAGAAATGGATATAATGGGTAGGAGGCGAGAAAGTGAGGTGATCTAAGTGACGAGTTCATTCATAAGGACATTGACACCTAAACATCACTGCAGACAAAGTTCAGCCTTTCATGGAGACTTTGTTCCCTAATGGCAGCGTCCTCTCTCAGCAGACCCCCCACGCTGCAAACACTGTTCAGGAACCATTTAAGAAACATCACAACGAGGTCAAGGTGCCTGCGGATTCCTCAGATTTCAATCTGTTTGAGCTTCTGGTCTATGGTGGCTCTATTTCACAGCGTACAGCTCAAAGGGTCTGCTAGTGCAGAACCACAGCACCTTCAGTGGGCTGGGCTGGTTTGGGGGGCACCAACAGTATTAGGCAGGTGGTTTTAACATTGTAGTTGATGTAAATGACCTTGCTATGCTATAATGCCACAATATTGAAAATTATAGTCATTTTAATGTAATTTAGTTTCTAACGTTTTCATCCGTTTTTGGTTCTTTGTAGAACTGGAAGGTCTCATGAAAATAAAGTGTTTAAAATCCAGTGAACAGAACTTTTGACAAAAAATAAGAAAAGTTTATCACAGGTCAAAAGGCAGTCAAAGAGAGCAAGCCAGGCATGTAGGACATGCAAACCATTGATGGTGTTTACAAATCAGCTGTGTTGGACACTAACCAACATATATTTACTCTGTTCATTTTAATTTTAGGTTCTTTAACGAATATCCACTGGTTGAAGTTACTTTTAGGTCAGAAATATTATTTTGAGGACTAAAATCTTTTGACAGCATGTTTGTTATATTCATGTTATATATTCAGCAGATCTGAATCCCAAAACCGCCTGGAAACGCATTTTCAGGCCAGAAAACACTCAAGAAACTCATGCAGTGAACTGGTTCTCTAAAGAAAATGTTCATTTTAAAATTAAGTTGTTTAACGAACACCCAATACTTCAATTGACTTTTAGCTGCTGGCCCTAGATTTCAGTTGGTCCGGTGTTATTGCTAAGCTTTTATATGGGAAGCTACTTTTTAAACTCAGAACGCTGCTGGCGTCTCTTCACTTTTCTTTCTTTTCTCAGCTCACAAGACGTCTCAAACTCAGCAAGACCAAGAGCTGAAATAATCCGGACTGTTAGTGACACTCGTCAGTCCTGCTGAACCATGTTCAGTGTCCTGGTTATGATGTTCCTTTTTAATGAAGGTAGACCAACTTACGTTTTCTATTTGCAGTGACATATTTGCAGAGTATCTTTGTATTAGCCCACATATATGACCTGCCCCATGTCCTGCCCATATCCTACCCCCCTTGCTCCTACCGGGTTTGTCTAAATTAACTCTAATTGGGTGCCCCCCCCCCCCAATTAATTCCCTTTAAATTCATACGTATGTCTTTATTTTAAGAACTGAGAAAATCATTGTGTTGCATCCTGGAATTACCATCACTTGTATAGGAGTTGACTACAGACTTGGTTACACCAGTAATCACTTGTGTGTGTGTGTGTGGTTTTTTTAAATTTTTTTAAAGGCCATGCTGTGGTGGACTATGGTCGGGACTTCGTCACGGCCTTTCCGGAGAACATCGCCTACTACTATCCATCCGATCTCATCAACTTCCTGAAAATTACTGCCCTCTACGACAACACACAGTTCACACTCACCTTCAACGCCTCGAACATGACCGTGCCACTGGCGGCAGGTCAGACAAAATATGTGTATTTCCCTGATGATATGGAGGAACACCAGCTCAGTGTCTCCAGCAAAACCATCAGAATCACCAGCGACAACGATATTACCGTGGTTTCCTTTAGCCGGCGAGGCGACAGCGTTCAAACCAACGTTGTTCAACCCATAGCCAACCTAGGCAGCGTGTATCAGATTCCTTTCCCCAACTTCACTGAAATCATCCTCATGCTGAACAACTACACTTCTCCTGACTCATCAGGTTCCTCGGGTTCATCCACTTCATCCCAGACCTACAACTTCTTCAGACTTCTCATTATCAATGCTGAAGAGAAGGAGACCACCGTTACACTCACATTGCAGCAGTCCGGCACCTCGGAAACCAGCTTCACGCTGAATCCCTTCGAGTTCATCCAGATGCAGAGCAACGACTCCCTGGTGAAGGTCACTGCTACTGCCAACATTTCCGTCTTGCTAACCCATCCGTGTCTGGACACATACGACTGTAGATGCACGATGGTCGTCCACCCACTCAGACCTGCAGACCTCCAGGGAGACAGCTTCATTGTGCCTCAGCTTTATGTCACCAGCAGTTCCCAAATGTTTTTGACTTCAGACCAGTCTGTTGAGCTCACGTACGGTTCTCCACCGGTTATTGGCTCTCAGACATTGGATGCTGGGAACTCTGACCCCTTACGCTTCTACCTTTTGCTACAGAACGGCTTCTCCAACATCACAGCCTCGAGCCCCATTTCCCTCAGGATCATGAGCAATGGGAGTCTGGTAGATCTCATCCCGGTCTCCATGTTTTCTGCCTGCTACCTAGTACACAGCAATGACAAAACGCAGGCTTTGATAATTGTGGAGACGTCCCAGTCATCAAACACGTATGTGGAAAGTGGCAATTTTACCCCAACGTATACGTGGAACATCATAAATGGTACTGAATACTCCTGGGCCGCTTTGGACCTTCTTCCTAATAGGCCGCACATCATCTGGCATTCCTATTCAAAGATGGCTGTGTATGTTGTAAGCGTATCGGCTACAGGCGTTGTTTATGGAGGTCCAGCTGCCTCTATAAATGAAGAACCAGGTAAATGAACATCCCTCATTAAATGATCTGTTTTGATGATAAGTACAGAGAACACACTTAAATATGACATCAGTACATTTTGTTAAATTATGTGAAGGAAAATGTATAAATTGCCCAGGTTATATATTTTGATTGTGTTTCATTGGAAACGATCAATGAAACAGAAGGAAAGTGCTCTTAATTAATAACGTTGATTAATTGAAGGGGTGAGGAGGTTGCCGTCAAACCGATCAACCAAACAGATCAACCAAGACATTGTTATTTACTTTCTGGTGTTTTGGAGCAGTTTGAGGCTACATTAGTGTCATAGCTTCCTGGGTGGTGGTGCTGATTGTGGTGGTAGGAGGTGTTACTGTGTAAATGTTATTCTTGGCTGAACTTTTGCTGTTTGTTTGCTGACAGACCCCAACGGGTGCCAGCTGTCTCCATCGCACCTAATCATTGGCAACCAGTCCGTAAGCTGGCAAGCGTCTGTTCAGTACTGTTTGGGGCAAGGTGGTCAGCTGGCCAGTGTCAGTAGGGCTGCTGCTCAGACTTACATGGTTCAGAAGCTGTCGCAGATTGGAGCCTCCGGTCAGGCATGGATCGGCCTGCGGCGCAGCCTGCTGACCACAGAGTGGTACTGGCAAAACAAGGACATCTTCAGCTACTCCAACTGGGAACAAGGCTACCCAGCAAATCCCGAGACAGGCATGTGCGCTTCTGTTACGATGGAGCCCAATGGGAATTTCACTTGGAGCAGTGTGAGATGCTGCACTCCCATGAAGCCTATGTGTTACATACCAGCACGCTACTTTCACCTCTCCCTCTGAGCACCTTGAGAACCTAATGCTATTTGTCATTAGATTATAACCTGTGCACATTTTAGTTTACACCAATATACACTAACCCTAACCCTAACCCAAATACAACCAGTCAGCAAATTTGCTTCTTTACCTTTAGCACTAGAGCTATGTAATGGAAAGCCTATGGGAAACAGTTAGCATTTTGATAAGTGCATGCACCGGTTTGGTCTTTGGCACTGTTGCCTGTGAACATGGACAAAATTTAAAAACAATGGCAACTTTTGTTCATGTTTATTGGTAACAGTGAGTCGTACAGTGTCAAAACCCCCTGAAGCGAGTCTATTAAAGACGGCTGAAAAACTCCACATGCCATAATTTAACCTGTGCTTTTTTAACATTAACATTAACATGTGCTCTTCATTAAAGAAACAGAGTTCACACCAGTTTACCCCAAATAACAGCCAGACAGCATAACTGCTTTTTAGTTGTAGCACTGGAGCTACAAGGATTAAGGAAATTGGTTAGCTCTGTGCCTAGTGTGCACACAGACATGATAACTGATACTATTAGACCCACTGACAAAGCTGGACTGCAAAAAAAAGGCATTAAAACGAGTGTTTATAAGTAATGAGTTGTGCAGTGTCAGATACCACAGTTAAAGATCTCTGCACACTCGTAGTGTGCCATAATTTAGCCACTTGTGGAGGCTCTTGGAGTTCTCCTCAGATTTAATAGCAAAAAAGCTGATATAGGCAGGACTGAAAAACACAGAAAGGACATTTGAGTGCGTAATCACATTATATCTGCAGAAAGTTTTAATGTTACAATTAATTTTTGGATACTAAGTGTATTTTTCATTTGGCTCGTCAGATATACCATGTCACTTAAATGGCACCTGCTGATATCACTGCAAATACGATTCCGTCAACCGTCTTTACTTTACTGTGTCTTTACTTGTAGCATTTAGATGGGCACTTTTCTGCCACAAATGAAAATTGTTGTTTCAAGCAATGCAGCCAAAGTGCAAAGTGTAGAAGAGCTGATATCAGCCATAACATGACAAAAATCAATGCTAAAATCTATTTTGTTTATTTGTCCAATAACTTAATACTAATAAAATTGTTTGAATTTATATTGGGATTTGGGCCCTTCACTGTTTTCATTGTTATGTAGTATGTGTATATATTAATACTGGGCAACAATTCAAAGTTTCAATCGCGACTAATGGCATGATTTGAAGCAAATAAAGAACTTTTTAACACCCTTTAACACAGTTACAGTTCAAATATTTCTGTAAATCTTAACTTTAAACATTAATGTTAAACAATCAAATATAAACCCTAGTACCCCTCGCATCTCATAAATGGGCTGCAGCTGTGTGGCAGTTGCATAATGATGTCTGAGTGCGTAGGTCCTTAGGTACTGGTCATCGCTGCGGTCTGTCACTCGTGGGGCTCCACTTCTGCGTCTGTCTTGAACTCTGCCAGTAGTTCTGTGTCTTGATGCAAGTCTGCTGATCACACTTTGAGACACACCAAGTTCACGAGCAACATCTGACTGCCTGCCCCCGACCCGAAGACGCGCCATGGCCAGGTGGAGCTGCTCGTCTGTTATGTGACGTCGTGTGTTCATGGCTGTTTGAATAATGAACTTGGAATGACTTACTGACAATACCAGCTTTTATACCCACAGAATGTTGAAATTGAGGCCACATTGAAAAAGGTTGTCTTTTGGTATTGGGCCCCAATATAAGGCACACCTGTACACAATGTATATATGATAGAGAGGGGAAAAACAGTCATGAATCAGGCAGCCCATTTAAAAAAAGAGGAAGCAGGTCTAATTATTAAAAACACTGAAACTACTCCTTTGTAATAATGTAAAAACACACAGCAGGAGGATTAAAATAATCACTTGTGTTTTATTTATGTTCTTAAACTTTACTGGGGTTTAACATGGGAGACTATACATGGCTGTAAAAGTGAAGTTTATTCACCTTTTAAAAGATTCTTAAGGCTTTCTCTCTAGAAAGTAGAATAAATTATTCTGCAACAAAGACATGAGAAGAAGCGTAACTATCCTTACTGTTAACCGCTGTTACGGGCACTGATTTTGTTGTATTTATTCTAACACTTTTAAACTTTTAAAAGTTGTAAACACTTTTATTGTCTTATTTTAAAGCAGGGGTCACCAACCCTCCTGCTGAAGATTGAAGCTCATGTGCTGTTTAGCTGCAGCTCAGGTCCAATATGCTATAGGCAGGTTTTGCAAATTGAGGCTGGAACTAGAACTTCTCAGGAAGGTGGCTCTCCAGGACCAGGGCTGGAGGTAACTGCTCTAGACCATAAGGGAACAGAGCTAAGTTCAGTTTCTGGAGTTTTTGTATCCCATTCCTTTTATTTTTATTTAATTTTTTTATTTTTTTTGCTAACCTGGTTTAACTTCTGCTCAAGCATTTTATGGGTTTAATTATGCAATTATGAGAGTGGGGATGGACAACTGGGACCCCCAGACTGTTCATTTGTGTTTAAAGGGTTAATTATCCAGGCTCCCAAAACCAAAGCTAGTAGCACTTTAGCTGCTAATGCTAACCCAAGCATAAGTGGTAGGGCTGTAGAGCTGCTCTTGCTGGTGGTCTCCTCAGGGTTTGGGGGTAAAATATACACAACGGCCTGGTCTTTACCCATAGAATTCGAGGCAGCACAGGTGTATTGACCACCTGCCTGGATGTCCAGCAGCTGACTGGTAGTCTGGTACTGACTCGAGGCCTCCTGTCCAAGAGACAGCCCAGTATCTTCTTCTAAAATGTTGTCTAGACTCATCCACTGGATGTCTGGTAGAGGCGAGCCTTGGACCTGACACAGAGCTTTGAGACCACCATCCGCACTGCCCTCTATGGACAAGCTCAGGATGCGTGGGGGAGCTGGTGAAGACAAACAACATGGTGACACAAAGAGAGGTTAATTCATAAATCAGAGCATGGTCTCAATTTACTTGAGACCATGTCAGGATTGTTGGTTAGAAACACATCTTATCTTCTCTAGGACAGACAGAGTTAAATTGACCTCCCTCAGCTCAAATACAGTTGGTCAGCCAGGCCATTCATGTCCTATATTTGGTCAATTGTACAACAGCTAATATATCTGAAGCAGCTCGCCACCAATTTATAGAGCTAACTGAAGGTCTAAGCCATCACAAACTTGGTGCCTGACCCTGGTTTCACACCCAGTATGATGCACTTTCATCTATTCACAATGACTGGCATATGGAAAACCAAACAAGCAGAGGATATTTGTGTATATTCGATAAATGGTTAAGGTTCGCAGAAATTAGCGATAAAGTCAATGTTACCTTCCACTCTCAAACGCATTCCCATTTTATTCTCAAATCTAATGTGAGCTTGCCCCGGTATCTCCATGCGGCAGTAGTAACGGCCACTGTCCTGCAGAGCGGCGCTGTTGATGCGCAGCGACAGGTCATGCTCCCGGTGGTTTCCCTCCAGGCGGTAGCGCTGGTCCTGGTTGGGCTCAGGTTGGCAGTTCTGGCTGCCATTGAGGCTTGAGCAGCGGAACAGGATGGTGCCCGCTTGGCCGTGACCCATTCGCCACACCACATGCATGGAGGAATGGTGTGTGTGGTGTGGGTGCGTAAAGGAACAGGGCAGCACCACTGGATATCCTTCGATAGCTCTGACCTCCACAGGGACTTTCATGGACCAGCCTTCATTATGCGTCGCAGGAGCTGTGGGTAGAAGTTCAGGTGCTAAATGCTAATAACTGAACAACATCTTCTGTTAACTGTCTCTGCTATACTGATATTGCAGAAGGCTGCTATATGCAAATGAATCACAGTGTTTTGACCAGCGGGGAGTGGCAGGGCGGGGGTTACCCACAGGCTTGTACTGTCATCCATTAACCAATAATGAAGTATCATAATTACAGAACACAAGAAAATCTTTATTTTAATGTCATCTCACTGGAACCTTAAATGACATTTTAAGGCAGGCACTGTTACCTTTTCAAACGAATCATCTAGAAATATATATCCCTAAACATTTTTTAAAAATACTTTTAATTACATCATAGAAACAGGGACAGGGTGTGACTAAATCAACACCAAATATGATTTGGTGTTTCACATGTTTGGACATAGAAATGTTGGTTTAAAGGCATCCACTTTTTTGTTCTTGACAATTGTGTAGGCTTGTGTAACAACAAATTCATGATTCATTCTTATCCGACCATTTTGTTCAATCTAACCTGGCCAAGCTGTTTATCCCTTTGACTTAATACCTCAGCTATTAAAGAAAAGAGACTAAATCGGGCTTTTAATATTTTGAAAGAGACTGAAACTGCAATAAAGTCACAATACTGATAATTTTATATGGTGCAACCCTAAAAACAATGAAAGGATGCTAATGATGTTAGCAAATGGATATAACATTGATTCAGGTCATTAAGTGTTATGCACATTTGCACAGTCAAAGACTGGCCATCATTTGTTACTGGAGCTGGTGGGGCAAGGGTAAAATGCAAGGCCAACGCGAGTTGCTCATGCACACTTTTATTTATTGTCATTAACTAGGAAAGGATGAATGCTAATAAGAGAAAAACACAAAAGGCTGACGATGCTAATAATGAATGCATGCCATGGGTGGTTCATTTCTACACATGCAGCTTCATGACCGCCCAGACCCTGCTGTTCACAAGAGTCTTTTCTTTGCCTAAATTTAAATTTGTTTCTCCTGTCCCCCATTTTAGGAGAAATAAGTATTAAAACAATAAATCAACTTGAGGCAGAACTTAACATAAGCTAATAAAAAACTGTTTAAGATTTTGTTAAAACTATGATGAGTTCTTACCTGCTGAGTTGAGCAGCAGCAGGAGGGTCAGGACTGTGAGGGTTTGAGCGTCCATGGTTTGACTGCACTGTCTGTGAAAAGTTCCCATAAAAACCCCCCAGACATCTCCTACTCTGACTCACTGTCACACTCATCCCACTGTGCTCTGCTCTCAACTCTCATGCTCTGTTCAGATTTACGTACAACCCTTTATGTTTGGGGTCAGTTTGACCAGCAAGTGTACCTCCATAAAATAATTGAAATTTAAGGTAAGGACTGTTTGAATGTTCGAAAATCATGACCCATCAATTGATAATGATCAGTTCTGTTGCATCTGCTATCAGATTCTCAGTAACTGCGGACAATTGTAAGACAAAATATTTTTTTTGTTAGCTTTTTGCTTTTGTAGTGTAGAGTCTGTGTCTTTTCTGATAATAAAATCCATCTAATAGAACCTGCACCCTTGCGCCTCGCATCACTCCCCGAGCGCGAGACATGACACACTGAGAAGAACAATATAGAATATATATTCTAAATAAAACCAAAAATACAAAAACCAATACATTCTAAATAAACCCAATACAAAAACCAAGACACGGAGGCAGAGCACAGCTGACAACCACCCAAATATCAAAAACCAAAGCTATTTGCGACTGCAGGGCATTTATGTGTGATGTAGTTTGCTATGGAAAAGCAAGCTTCCCTCAGAGCATGGGCCCTGGAACCATTATAGCTTTATCACCAATGTAACACCCCCAGAAAAACAGACGTAGAGCACATGATCTGCCTGTTCCTCATCTTTAGCAGTGTTGTAAACAGCAGAAGCAGTCAGTATGTTCAGAAGCGAGTGTCACTGTTAAAGTGAGGTGAAGTGCTTGAGCACAGAAACGTGAACTTTCAAAATAAGAATATTATGTTATGTAAATTACGAATGACACAGATGGTAGTTCAGTAGTATATAAGCAATCCTGACCAAAGTAGTGATGATCACATGGTTGGACTAATGCACATAACAAAATGATTTAGACCACGTTTAGAAAACTGCACATGATACTGCACATGATGGGTCTATTACACATAATAAAAAAAACGTACATGATGATAATCTTTTAGCACCTGATAAGAACATATTGCACATGGTAGATTATACTAGGGAACACATTTTTATGATTTTTTTGATGTTTCTTAGTTATAAAATCACACCAGTTTCTGATGGTTCTAAAGACAAACTAAATTCTATGTATAATTTTCATTATAAGGCTTTTGTAATACTATTATTTTCTCACTGATGCACGTTTCTCGCTCAAAGAGTCGCCAACCCTGTTATCTACATGTACAACAAACAAACAACACATTCATCTGCAAAAAGTTATAAGTAGAACAAAAGGCCGTCAGCCGAGTGGCGAGTTTAGATTTTTCTAACTAAACCCTTGAAGCTACATGAAAATAAACGTTACCTTGGAAATCAGCACCGAGATTGTAGAAGAAGCAACACAAAATGGAATGAAATAATTTTTTGTTGCTCGGTGTTGTTTCATAGTAAAATAATGCACATAGTGATAAATGATTTCAAAACGGTAAGAGATCGCACAACAAAGGGGCAACAGGCTATTCCACAGGCTGTTGTGTGGATGAGTGACAGAGAGAGGAGTCTGATGAGAAGGTACTTCAGCCACCACACTTTGGACTGGGTGATCAGCAGAGTCCATGATGGACTGAAGTCTAGACAATATTCTGCTTTCAGCCATGGGTCCATGGAATCTAATCACTCTTTTGACCCGTTTGTTAAGTCTCTTTGTGTCTGTTACTCTCATGCTGCCACACCAGCACACCACAGCACAGAAAATGGCCACTACACACTCATGGAGCTGCAGACTCTAAACGTAAAGCTGGAAAAGCCGGACACTGTTATCCATAGCCTGACGGGCCACGCTCTCAAAAGCCTTTTACAGCAGCCCATTGTTTGTAAGCCTCACTTCCTGGCTGCACACCTTCTGTCTAACAAACTGTCCAGTGAAACTCATCATCATCAGCACAGGACTTTCTGGCTTTACTCTCATGTATTAACATCCTTTATGCTTCAGGTCAATTTGACAAACAATTACATTCTTCAGAAAATGTCTGAAATTAAAATTACTGCTCAAGTTTGAGTCGGTACTTTGTTTCCTTGTTGGCGACCTAAATATAGCTTTAAATAAAGCTTGCATGTAATTAATCTCCCATGGGGTGAAATATATCAGTTCTGGAAATTAACCCCCTTCCCCCGCCCCCATGTCATGTGACCTATCAGTCGATCTCACACTCCTACAGATTCAATTATTTTCAGTTATGGTCCTAAAGCAAAGGGAATGTTTTTATGAAATTGCATCTCATTATCATCTATAACACCCAAGACAAATGTGTAAAATGTTGATATTTATTTTATAAATGTAAGTTTTTAAACAGCTTTCTAAAGAAAAAAGTGGAGCTAAACTGAGATTTCATTCGAACAAATGCTGTCACTTTTAGTTACAGCATGGTCCTCCTGTAGAAAGAGTCTCTGGTGTAAATACTGTGTAGGGTGTAAAGTAGTCTCAGCTTCAGACGTCACGCCCACGGAACGTTGGCTAAACGTCTGATGCATATGGTACACTTAACTGGAAACACTTCAGGAATC
>JBBPDH010186107.1:0-17958 GCA_037974565.1 Clupeocharax schoutedeni | reverse complement strand
TATATATATATATATATATTCACACACACTCAAAAAAATAAAGGGAACACTTAAACAACACAATGTAACCAAGTCAATTACACGTCTGTGAAATCAAACTGTGCACTTAGGAGGCAACACTGTCACTGAGAGAGTGTAGACTTGAAATCAGTGTTGCAAAGTTGCTAAGGTTCTAAGTGGACACCACATCTGGAGTGAATTGGCTCTTGCTAACTCCATTCTCATTACATAGTCATGTATTCTGGACATTAATTCAAGGAATTCTGTAACTGCCTGTTGACCTCTATAGTGATTTCAGAATTGGCTCATATTCTCTTCTTTTCTAAGTGCAGAGAAATGCACTGAAACTGCTGTCTGTAGGCACTAAGTGTACGAAACAGATGCAGTGAACAGAGAATGGGGTTTAAAGAAGCTGGTGTTTTCCTTTAACACTATTTTAATGCAGGTTTAACTGGAAGGAGAAAAAAGCCAGGATGTCCTGTATTATATAATGTGCGTTACTGATGGTTTTAAAAGTCAGTACAGTATGTACACGCTGTCTGTACTCACCATGGCATTCCATCACACCCGTGAATGGTCCAACAGTATTTTACACCCCGATCAATAAAGCAACAGCAACACATTTCTCATAAATTAATACATACACGGTGCCATTAATGAACATATACCAGGTATACTCAAATCAACCAGTCAGGAGAGAGAGCTTTTTTTGTTTTTTGTTTTCTTTTTAACTTTTTTTGTGCTTTTCATTCCTTCAGTGATGAATCGAACTGTCAAAGCATGTCCACTGCAGTTCACCCTGGTTAAAAAGGTCCTTTTAATTCAAAGTCTGTAGTGCATCCATTTAAACTCAGCCGGATTCAGAAGCAGCACCAGTCCTGGAGATGTTTCCACAGGAGGATAAATCCACACAGGTAACACAGGACATGTCAGTCAATTCTGGGTCTGTTGGAAGGGTGTTTTGTTCCACTACTGACCACTAGATGACATCCTCTGAGCAGGACTGGCAGCAGCGCTGGCTGTATGGCTCCAACGGGCAAAGCCTGAGGCGTTTCACCACCGCGCAGTAATGAGTGGTGTCCTTACACTCACCTGCACAAAAACACGGGATTGACTGACTGGTCTAACAGTCATAACTAATAGAGATGTTGCAGAGATTGTGATACTAGTACAAACGATACTATTACCAGTATGACTACTACTTCCAGTAATAACCACTACTTCCAGTAATACTACTACTACTTACTACCAGTTATACTTCCAGTACTACTACTAGTGCTACTACCAGTTATACTATTACTGCTACTATTACTAACTACACTACTATTACCACTACAGTCCAGCTCCTACAGTTCTCTACTACCAATAAACTACTAATACTAATGATAAAAACACTAATAGTGTCATTTAAAGACAAAACTGCTAGACATTATATTTAAATGTGCATGATATATGCTTAAAAATCAAAAACATGAAAGAAACTGCAGTACATTGTTCAGTTCTTCGGAAATGAATCAACTGAAATATCAGAACAAAAAGTGAGGGAGCATGGAGGAGGGTTAAAGAGTAAAGACAAACCGCTGCAGGACGTGACGTTGCAGTGTTGCCAGGTGAGCGGACGGCGTTGCCAGGCGCAGTACAAGTCAGGGAGCGTCTTGTTGTTATGGCGATGGACACACTCAACCTTGCGTGACTGGAAGCCATTCCCACAGGCCGCTGTGCAGAGTCGCCATGGCAACACCCGCCAGTGTACGTCGCACATTTCGGACGTGCAGTTACGTACTGAGGCCGGTCTGAGGAGAGAGAGAATGTGTGTTTAAATGTGTTTTTGAGAATGATCATAGTAAAAAAACTAGATAAGTATGTGCATGAAACACACCTCTGTCTGGGGTCGCAGCCCGGGCTGGAGTTGGAGCCGTTCAGATTCCTACAGGAAACCATCCGGCTCTGAGTGGACACAGACGGACCCAGACAGCGGCCAGAACACTAGACAGAACACACACCGAACACACAACAAACATACAGTTATCATCCTACACTTTCAGTACTAGGGACGGCGCAGTACCTCTTTTTCATGTCCGATACTGATATTGATATTTAAAAGACTTTCGCTCTCTGTTAATATCACATCTGTCTGGATGTTTTCTGAATCTTAAACCCTACTTCCTCTAGGGGGCGCTATGTAACTTATAAAACACCAGCATCTGCACCTATTCAGTGCACAATTGACTTCTGCACCCATATAGTGTCCATTGTGCCCATGATGGAGAATCTCCAGTGGCTCTTAGTTTACTTGTTTTACACTATTTTATTTGTTTAATACAGATTAATAAATCTGCATTGTTTGCACATCATTTTTGCATTGTTTGCGTTGTTTGCATAGTGCACTATGTAGGAAACAGGGAGCAGGGAGCACAGCACACCCGCCCCCAAGACTTAGCTACCAAAATCAAGAAGGGCCATAGGAGATGCAATAGATCTAAACATCGGGAATCATCATAAATCATGATTGTATCAGGGGCGGCATGGTGTTTCTGTTTCTTTTCCAATTAACATTTTTTAACAAGAGCCCGTAACTTTAGATAAGCATCTATAAGCTGATCATGTTCAAACTACTCAAACCCTCCACTTTCCCACAGGAAGAAACATGACAGTCATTTTCAGTCTATTATCCCATCCATCCTGATATCAGATCCATGTGGGTTTCCATGGATACTGATATGCCATTTCAGGCTGCAGCATGGTGTTCTCTGGCCCTGCATCAGAGGTCCAGCTGCATATGTTTGGATGATGGATTTGAGGTGCATAAAAATACCCCAGTAAATCTGATACACTCCTCACAGCGTCCTCCACCCCCACCACACACACCCCCACACACACACACACACACACACTCTATTACACTGAAGTTTGGAAAATGTTCCACCACCCAAATGGAATGTGGTCCAGAGAGAAGGTGTTGAGTTTACCTGTCCCCACGACCCTGTGACCCACTCAGCGCAGGCGTCTGAAACACACTCCTCCCTCTCCTCCGGCCGAGGGTCTCCCTCACACTCAACGCTGGGCAAAACCCGCATGCCCCCACCCGCCTCCAGACGCTGACAGGAAACCTGCCGCTGCCGGACGCCTCGACCGCACAACGATGAGCACTTAGACCAGACAGTGGAAACCCAGCTGGAAGAAATACAGACACTTTAAAACTTACACACTGAATATCAGCTTCTGGGAGGTTTCCACTCTGTGTATTAAAGCAGGCAAAACACAAATGTTTAATACATATGAATAAATCAGCATTGTTTGCTCATTATTTTTGCATTGTTTGCTCATCACATTTCAATCATGTCTGCTTATTAAATATCTCATAAATGCTGTAAGGGTAGCAGTAGCATCAGAAATTCATATCATGAAGCTTCTGTTTATACAAATTTTACTGGAAATTTTAATTTCATTTCAGATATTATCTGACTTATTCTGGATAGTAATTTTAAGTTTATTTTAATGATTTTACACACACACACACATACACACACACACACACATATGTATGTATATATACACACACACAATAACAAGAATATTACTTTTTATTTATCATTATTATTGTTACTGCTATTACATATGTGTATGTATGCGAGAGAATATATAATTTATAATAGTATTTTTACTTTTATTCATATTTTTATTATTAAAAAACACTGATTACATGTGGGTTTTTACAGTACAAAATAGTTTTAATCCTCCTCAGATTCCCTCCTTCCTCCTGTTTGTGAAGGGGAGAACGCTGAGCTCTTCTCTGGGGTTCAGACAGAGCCCTGCTGTCCTGCTGAAGTTCTCTCAGTATGTTCAGGGTTTGAGAAGCAGGACATCAGGCTGAGGAGCAGCAGCTCGAGGCCGTAACAAAGACAGGCTTTGTGAAAGGATTCCCCCCGTAACGGCCCACGGCTGACGTTAAGCACTTTCACAGATCAGCGTGATTCATGCACAGCGCAGCAGCGATCAGGTGGTGTTTTTGGCACCAACATTCATTCAAATACACATGAACGGAAAGCACATTCAGGCTATTCTATCGGCCCCTCGGTTCTGTCAAGGCTCCCTGTTTTAACCTAAAGTGAGTCCAGACGCTACAGAGAGTGAAGCTCTGACACTCTGTAAAGCAGAGGTGATGTCATTTTACCAAAACGACGCATCAAACATTGTGACAATCCAATAACTAATTTTACATTCCAAGAGGACATGCAAATAGTGAAAATTGTGAATTTGTGGTAAAAAAAAAAGATGCATACAGATGCCCATTTCTATGGTCCCAAAGCATTGTAATTTCATTTTTAACACAATACCCTTAAAAAAATGTAAAGCTATACTTGAGTGGAAGACGCTGTTGGACTGGATCTGCCAGAGATGTGTCACAGGACAGCAGCCAATCAGCAGCAAGGAGAACGACTGAGGCCACAAACTCTGAACTGTGACTACCCGAGGGTACACTGTAGCATAAAAGAATATCATTTGTGATGAGGATGGAAAAACCACCCAGCCCATTCAGAGTTATTCTGAGTGATGGAGGGGGAGGACCACCGTACGCACCCAAACAGAGAGGACAGTTATTCGGAGTGATGGAGTGATGGAGGAGCAAGTGATGGAGGCCAATTGTCCTTTCTTAAATTCCCTGCCATGGATGGCTGTGACACCACCAGGAATCGAACTTGCAACCTCCTGAAGATATGCATTGACACCTGCGCCACTTTGGCATCACACTCTGAAGTGAAAAGTCATATTCAGGAAAAATATGTACAAACGGCTTCGATAAACAGAGATAGAAAAACAATTACAGACACAAACCAAACTTTTCTCTCTCACCTGGCGGGACTGGGGTAAATATTGCACAGGTCAGATGTTTTATAAGTAGATAACCTGCTACGTTGGCTATCAGAAATTACCTCAGGGGTCCCATGTATCTCTGAAATGGCAGATTTACAGGAAAATGTACCATTACATAATTAGATCTTGTCCTAGGTAAATTTGGACCTATTCCCCTCCCCCAATCTTGTTATTCTGTGAAACGTTCACTCAAAATAAAGGGGAGCTGGTGGTTGAAAATGATGAGGTTCTGACCTTGCAGTGATTCATTATCTAACTGTTTTGATGACATTTAGAATTACACTTCAGCAGTGCAGTAAAACACAGTAATAGCTCTAAGGTTAAACTGAAGCTGAGTTGTGTTGTGCTTTAGTGCACCTGAAGCTCTGGGACTGCTGTGACGCAGAGGAGCTCGCGGCTAAGCTCTCCTGCTGGGTCCTGCTGGACTCGTTGGTCCTGATTCACAGCCTGTGGAAGTGTTCGCCCGTCCCGCCTGGAAAGGTCGATGTTAGGAGGTGGATGACAGATGGGCTTTTTAATAGCGGGCGGCAGCTTGGCCATGAATCCCAGCCCGGAGCTCGGGAGCATCGCTGCTCTGAGGTTTGGGCTGGATTTACCATGGCTTTCAGAGCTCGAGATCTATAAAGTGATCCATCACCCGTGGAGAATTTATTAAACACAGAACGTGCATCGGCACAGAGACGGATGAGGTAATAGCAAATGCACACTAGTCTAGTGCAGATTTTCTAACTACACTAAATATTACCTACTGGTTATGCGCTGTCAGAAAAACTAAACGCAGCCTCAAATGTACAACAACAGGCCTCAAGTAGTGTGGATGTGAAATGTGCTTGTATACAGCTTATCAGTCAGATGATCAGGGACTGAGTGCTGATACTTGGAGCTATATATCTCCGTGCCCACACACATAGCACCCCCTCCACACACACTTTTTACAGTGAAGTTGCCCCTTATAGTCACATGTGAACACATCAATATGAAATTTATTCCTGCATTTTTACCCATTCATCAAGAGAAGCACTGGGCTGCCCTCAACAGGGGGCACCCAGGAAGGAGTGTATGGGGACAGTATCAGTGGTGCCACTAACAGTCCTGGAATTCAAACCCATGGACTTCTGATTGCAGAAACAATTCCTTAACCACAAGGTCACCAGCTGCCCCACACTTCAAAAAAATGTCCATGAGTGAAACACTTTGCCTTTACTCACAGAAATGCATTCTAGTTTGTATGTTAAATTGGTTTAAAGTCCAATACAGTCACTTTCCCCAGAGGAACTTTTCATTAAATTAAGTAATTAAGGAGTACCCTTGAGCGAACCACAACAGTGACAGTTTTTGCTGTAATTGCCTGTGTAACACAGTCAAGGGAGGTCTTGATGCCGGTGTAAATGCATTGAGGATTTTATGTAAATACAAAGTAACAAACAGGTATAGAAACAAAAGACAGACAAGATCATTTGGCGAATTACAAATAGGAAAGATAGGGATAGGGTTGACCGACAAACTGAAGAAAGACTCACTGAACACACTGAACATGGCACAGGACGAGGGCGGAGCTGAAAACCGAAACAAAAACCACATGGAACTGGGAAAAACAAAGGCAGACAGGGCAAAGCAGGGCGGGATGTAACAGAAAGCGCAATACTCTTTATAGTAAGATACTTATTATGATGGTCACTAATGGCCACTTCAATTTTATGTGGTCAGAAGCTGAACAACCCCAATTTCCTAAAGGTTTATTTACATATTTATGTTTTCCTTAAACAGATTTACCGGTCATAAACTGTTTTAATCTGGTATTAATCTGTAGTTTGTGTAGTTTTAATAGTCTGACAGCTACGAATGCGGAGTGATCTTAATCCAGTATGAATCTGCAGTGTGTGTATATTTTACAGACTGATAGTAATAAACATTAAGTCATTTTAATCAAATATGAACCTGTAGTGAGAAGTTCAACTGTGTTGAGAGTAGGTTTTGTTAGAGAGTGGTGTTTACCTTGGTGGGCAGTGGTGGAGGTTGCAGGCCCGTGGATGCGAAACCGGTCTGGGCCGGCTCTGGCAGGAAGATAGATGTGTTTCCTGACCGTCAGCACCAAAACACAGAGCCTTTCTGACCTGAGAGCCTCTGTTCCCACAGCTCGCACTGCACACACTCCACTCACCCAGGCGCCACGCAAACTCTGCTCACACACAACAGCAACACACACCATCAACACTGATTTACAATTAGGTAGCCTGTAAAAGTGCATTACAATTTTCAGGTGTATTATAATTTATTCAGTAGCTAGTTAAAACAGCATAATCTGATGGGTTGAGCGTTGAGATATTATGAAGCTGTTACGGTTGCTGGCCGCTAGAGGCCACTGTTTTGTTGGATTTTTCCCTGTTCTGTTCCATGTCGTTTTTCTGGGTCTGTGTTGGGAATTTGAGGTTTTTAGTTTGAAGTTGTTCCTGTTTGTGTTTTGATTCACGTTTCCACCTGTTTTGAGTTTCTGATTATCATTTGTGTTTTCTCATTGGTTCGTGTCCTGGGCATGGGTGGTATATTAGTTCTGTGTGTTGTGTTGTCCCTGTTTCCTGTCTCGTTGTTTTGTTTTGATTTCTCATCTTGGCCAAAGTGCCTTTTTGTTTTCCTGGTTTTTCTAAATAAAGCAAACCTCAGCATGGATCTCTGGTGTCACTCCAGTTCCTGCCGGCTTCCAGGGAGTTCAGGGACTGAGCCTCGCGGCCCAGCCCCTGACAGAAGCATCACTAGCATTTTTGTGAAATCACAATCACAGTGAATTCAGAACAGGCTGTTTTGAATGCAAGTCCATGGAAAGGAAGTGAAATAAATAAAAGATGAAAAGCTACTAAAATCAAACAAAATTATCAGCCAATACAGTAAGAAAATTTCACTTCTAACAATAAACTAGATTATTTATCATATATAGTCAAGTCAGTTGTTTTTTTCTTGCAGTGTGGCTGTGACATCACACCCTTGAATGGACTGTTTTGCAGTACTGATAAACAGTCAGGCTGCCTGTATAAGTGAATTAGAATAGTGGATGTATTATAACTACATTGCTTTTTCACAAGAAAAACGGTCCATTCACTGGCGTGATGTCACAACCATACTATGGTTCCTATGGTAACTGTTTCTAGCTGGTTGCTATGGTGTTGCTAGATGGTTTTTGTTTATGGTGAGAGCAGAATTCTATGGAATATGGTTGTGACATCACAGCCATGATCTGAAAATTATTTGTTTTTGCAGCTTAATACACACACATACAGACACACACACACACACACACACAGACCTTGTGAGAGCACATGAATCCAGGCAGAGATGAGCTGGTCGCCGGTGTGTGTTTGACACCCGTATCGTCCTTCAAACCTGCTGCTCAGTGTGTTGATTTCCAGGACGCGGCCACCGACCAGCGTGCGGCGCTGCAGCCCGGCCTGCTTCAGGGTCTGGTTCTGAAACGTCCACTTAATGGGCTTCCTGTGACTGGGGACGACGGGACAGCCTGGGCAGAGTAAAAGACATAAGGGTGTGGGGTCACTTCACTTCATAGACACCAATATGTTGTTGTTTTGCTACACAGCGCAGAAATGATTATGTAATTAAATCCAGTTATATAAAGAAAGACTCAGTTAATTTAGGAGAAACAGTGTGTAAAGTCAACAGGAGACCCTCTACTGCAGTATTTACACTCGTTCCTCATCATTTACTGACACTAATCTGCTGGAGCCGAGCAGAGTTCCTGCTGTTTGTGTGTGATTCTACCTTTTTTTCACTGTTTTGTGAAGTGCATTTTTACAGGGTTTAAGCCTTTGAGGCCTACAATTATTACTGTTATTTCTATAGAGATTAAAAATATGGCACTCACTGGCCACTTTATTGGAAACAACAACCTTGTACCTTCTTTATCTGGACACCTTATTGGAACACATAACTTGTGCGTTCACTGTCTGGTCACTTTATTTGAAACAACTATAATGTTAGAGCATGTTTCCACACATAAATGTTAGAGTACACTCTATCCTCTCAGCCCACTTACTGTACACACACACACACACACACACACACACACTCATACACACACTAATACATACACACACACATACACTAATGGCAGAACAGACTCTTTTCTTTTAGAACACTGTTCAGAACACAGAATTTTGTTCTGTCTATACAAACACATCCACACACACACACACACACACACACACACACACACATACAAGCATCCACACATCCACACACACAAACATACACACACACACACACATACACACACATACAAGCATTCACACATCCATACACACAAACATCCACACACACATACAAGCATCCACACATCCACACACACAAACATACACACACACAAACATACACACACATCCACACACACAAACATCCACACACATCCACACACACACATACAAGCATCCACACATCCCCACACACAAACATACACACACACACACACACACACACACACACACACATGCATCCACACACATCCACACACACAAACATCCACACACACACACACACACACAGTCTCACCTATCCTCAGAATGTCCCCCGGGGCGACGGTGATGACGGTGCCAATCTGAGAGGCCATCACCACCCGCTTCCTGCTCACCTCCTTCTGCTCTGGAGAAGCTGGACAATTCGGAGCACAAACACCAACTTAATCTTTCACAAATTGATCAAACATATGAAGTATATATTGATATACTGAATACATACACAAATGTGCTGATATTAATGTTTACACCTGATTCTGGTAAGTGTACTTGAAGAACCACTTTTGGTTCCCTAAAAGAGATGTGCAAAGAACCTTCTCAACCCTTCTCCACCTCATGTAAATGTTCCAGAAAACCCTTGCATAAAATGTTCTTCACACATAAGTGATTCTTCTATGGCAGGGGGTCAACACTCAGGTCCTGGAGGTCACTGAGAGCTACATGCACTGTGTGAAAAACTTCTCCACTGATGGGTTGAGTGTCGAGGTTGTGGAGTCAAAAATGTTTGCATGATTTATTTGAAACCCATGAAACCCACATGTTGTGTGGACGACGCTGGAAGACGCTGCTTTGCCGATGGGATTAGCAGCCTCACAGGTGTATGTGCCGTCGTCCTGCAGCGTGAGGTTTTGGAGCAGCAGGGAGGAGTTGGGCAGTAGAATGGCACAGGGGCTCAGAGGACCCTCCAAACGGTGCCAAGTTACAGACGGCAGTGGAACGCCTGAACACACAGAAAAAACACTCTCAGTTAGTCAAACTGCAGGACGGGTCAAATGTCCGAGTTAGTAATGACTGGATTCTATTCAGTTCTCTGGGAAGCGATTCAAATCTCCAAATGTTCTGTTTTTTGTTATGATTTAAAATGAGACTGAATACACACAGCAGGCCTGGAGGGACTATCCCTTAACTAATCCCTCACTAACTGAAATGAAAAGAATGGGGGAAAAATTGAGCTGAAGTGATTCAAACTAGAGAAAACCTAAGTAAATTTGATTTAACTGGACTTAAATGGAACTGATTCAAATAGAAGTGAACTGAGCTGAATCGAACTTAACTGAACTGAACTGAACTGAATCAAGCTAATTTAAGCAGAACTGAATTCCTTTTAACTGAAATAAACTGAATTGAGTGAAACTAAACCAAACAGAAACAAACTGAATGGATCTGAATCAAACTGCGTTTAAGTGAATCAAAGTCGTTCAAATTGAACTCAACTCAATTGAACTGAAATAAAATAAATTTGGTGGGACTGAACAGAACAGAAACAAACTAAACTGAATCAAACAAATTTATGCTCAACTATACTCCATTACACAGAAACAAACTAAATTCTTTGGCACTGATTCAAACAGCAAAATGAACTAAATTGAATTCAGCTTAATTGTAAACTAAACTAAGCTCCATTTGACCAAAAGAAACTGAATTCAGTGGAACCGAATCTGAACAGAAACAAACTAAACTGATTTGAATCCACTGAATTCACTTAAATCAAACGAATTCAACCTGAACTAAACTTAAATGACATAAAATCAAATCAGTGCAACTGAACAGAACTGAATCACGTGAATTTGAAGCAAAAATAAACAAAACAACTATATATGAACTTAATCAACTAAAACTTTACTAAAATGCATTTGGGGTCTCTTAGCTCAGCTCAGGATGTGGAAAATCTGATCCAGGAACAGAAACTGTGGCAGATGTTAACTGTCAGCTGGCAGGAGCCAAAAATGAGCTTCAAAGCATATTGTCATTTAGGAGAACGTGGGAGATGGCGAGTAGTTGGGCACGGTGGCGAGGGGCTCGCAGACTGCCACAAATTACTCGTACAAATGGGTATAATGAATGCAAATTGCTTTGCTCCAGCCCGCTCCCCCGGGACGGCCCTGTCTGCTGTAATGAGCAGCACATGGCCTGCAGCCTGCACTTTATGGGCTACCATTTTACAGCAGGGAGACATTAGGACTGACATATTGCTGAGCAGCAGTGGATATAGACCCACGGAACGGGGGGGAGGGGGGGTGCTGACGGGTTTGAAGCCGGAGTAAAAGACGCAAAGCTGGGCAACAGGCACACATTTCCAAACAGGTGAGACATTAACACACACGCAAAAACTTTAGTGTGCTCATTAAGTCACTGTTCAGTTCAGCAGTGCCATTAAAATAACACATTTCATATGCTATCACTAGGAGGTGCTATTGTAACATTTACGAGGGAAATATCTATTCAGTGTCAGTCTGAATGTAATCTTACAGTGTTATATATACTAAACACTATACATATGTGTATATATACATATATAGTACTGTGCAAAAGTCTGGAGCCACTTCTATCTTCTTTGCACTCTGCAGCCTGTTGTAGTAAAACATTTGGTTCCATTTCTTTCATTAAATCACCTTAATATTAAGTAAAGTGGGCCTCATAATCACACAGCATACAGTGTGACCAATGTAAAATAACCCATTCACCAAGTGAAGCAGGGGATTTAAACCCACAACCTTCCGCTCATAGGTGCAACTCAAACCACCAGGCCAGCAGCTGCCTAAACAGCTTGTGGGGCTCGTATTTTTACACCAACAAAGTAAAATGAGGGGTAGCTCAGAACTTTTGTACATATAATTATAACCCTAACCCTAACCCTAACCCTAACATTTTAGTCACCAATGAACATTTATCACGTGACAAAAATGAGATGAGGCACAACATAAATGCTGGTCATGTGACGAAAACAATAACAAAATATATCATGTAATATTGTTGATGAATAAGAACGAGACTAAATGTGGTTTACACAATAAAAACTAAGCTAAAATGTCCCTTCATTTTGGTTTGACTAAAACAAGACAAGACATTATTTCCTGTACGATAGTGAGGTGAGTCAAAAGTATTGGGAAAGTCAACCTTAAAGCTGTATGGTATTACGTCCCAATACTTTTGTCAATTAAGAGGTACTGTGAATTGTGGCCAAAAGTATGCCAGAGGAACCAATATAGTGCCAGGGAGAGAGAAATAACACACACAAACCCACACAGCATTTTGATAAGAAGCCTTTTCCACATCCACGCAAAAAAGCTGATCCTATATTGTTCTGATTTGGTTGTGTGTAGACTATAAAAAAAAGTTTTAGACCAACACATTAAAGGTGAAGAAGTTTTACAAATGTGGGGTTTTATGGCAATAGACAAATACATTTTCATTTTATTTGCACCTTTTAGTCTTTTTTTAAATTTTTTAAATTTTATTTAAATGTATGTATTTTTTTGGTCAGAGTGTCTTCCGTGTCTGGACTGGACGTACAGTATTCACGAGTCTATAAGGTAACTTTAATATAATAATAAGATAACCTTGTTTGAATTGTGAAATAGTTTTGACTATAGTTTTGTCTATTTAATGGTTTTGTCTATTCTAATAGGTTCTTATACTATTGACTGGGTTAAACATAATTGCATTACTAAATAAATACAGCTTTCATTGCCTAAAACTAGTGAAAAATAGTTGTGGATAATTCTGACTAAAATAAGACTAAAATGCTCAGACTTTTAGTCAACTAAAACTTCACTAGACTAAAGAGTATGGACGTGACTAAGACTAATAAAAACTAAAAACTTGGTGCAAAAACTAGACTAAAACTAAAATGAAGACAGGCCACCAAATACACTACTGGATAGACCATCTCTCTCTTTCATTCCTGTCTCACACTCTTGTCTCGTCTAAGAGAGTCGGGGTTGATGAAAAGGCCACGGCACTTTGTGCTCGAGGCCAAAACTGCTGCAACATCGGGTGCCCTTTATCTGAGGTGATGAAAACATTTAACAAACCCCGCAGTCAGCAGCTGATGTCTGGGGTAGACCCAAGATCAGCTGCAGACCGCTGAAACTGATCCGAACACTGAAGAGCCCTACATCACATATCATATAGTGCCCCTTTAACCTTTACGAAAGTGATGAAAACATGCTGTAAACTCACTCTCTGGCCACTTTACTGGAAACACTTGCATCCTAACTTCACTTTACTGGTGTACTGGATATTCCAGCCCCTCTGTTGATGCACAGTGTGTGTGGCTCTTCAAGACCTTCATCCGGGGTCAGTGTAACTGCTGGTCTGAGAATATTTCACCATCCGAATAATATCTGGTCACTAGGGGCCTTATGGGGGGGTCCCTTTCCATTGACTGATAAATTATGCACTGCAATCACCTGCATAGTGAAACTTCAAGCTTCAAGTTTCTAATAATGTAACCAATGAGGGGCACAACAAGGCAGTTGTTTCCAAGTTATTAAGTTCATAAGTTAGTAAGTTCATTTATCATTTCTCCCTTGAAGTTCACTGAAACAGTCCACACTGCATTTATGTTTGTGAACAGAAGAGGAGATTTTTATCCTGATGTAAATTTGAAGAAAAGTTATTTGCAAGGTTTTTTTTTACATCACTCCTACATCAAAACCATTAGTCTTGAATCGGCAGACTTGAATCAGTTGATTCATGAATAAAAATGGAAAGTAAATATAATAATTTCATAGCTATGTCATTAATCATCTCGATCCAAACAGCGTGACACTAATAACTTCAAAGGTTTAGATGCAGTAAACATCCTAATAATAAATCATCATGGCAATGAGGACTAATGTAAGCAACTAATTATTCTTTAGTTTTGAACAGTAATAACATCTATAAGGACCCTGTAGATGTTTCTAATAAAGTGATAGGAACCCCTAGGCTGGGGTTTCCTCTAAATTGGCCAATGAGTGCCATCTTTCATTCTCTGTAGAAATAACAGTAATAACTGCAGGCCTCTTAAAGACAGTAAAACTGCAACTAAGACCCCAAATTCGGCCCGTAAATCATCACTGTTCACTCAAACAGCAGGAACTCTGCTCGGCTCCAGCAGATTAGTGTCAGTAAATGATGAGGAACGAGTGTAAATCCTGTAGAAGAGGGTCTCCTGTTGACTTTACACACAGTTTCTCCTCAATTAGCCGAGTCTTTCGCCGCCACCATACTTCGCCCTGCGGACGAGAACTACAGAGCATGGGATTCGTAAACAAACACTATGCTACAGACAATACACTCGTGGTGTGTGTAAAGTGTGTGATGGGGAGCATGTGGCAATCTGTTGCTGTTTTTGGAGCGATGAGGAAAAAGTAACAGTGGAATGCAGACTTTTTTTCACGAGAAAGAAAACCACCACTTTGGCATGAACACGTTCAAAACCGGCCTGTTGGCCATTCATGAAGAACTTGGATTTTACAGTAACTTTCTATTAAGCAATGGAAGGATCTCGATTAAAAACATTCTTTTTGAAAACATGCTTAAAAATCTGCCCATCACAAAGCAGAGATACAATTCAGAGAGATTTTTACTGCCAGTTCAGTCTGGCCACTTTTTCAAAAACACCCACCTTGTACTTCCAGTAACCGACTACTTTATTAGAAACTCCAACCTGTTTTTTAAACAGTTTTTATAGAATCTATAATTGCCACCATAGTAACACAGCATGAACAAGTCCACAGACTAAGGAGGGTAAAATAAATACCTTTATGGTCTAGATGTTGATGTGATCTATGATTTGTGAAACTTTCTTAACGTCTACAACCCTTGCCTCAGAATGAGGACTAAAAATCACATGAAGTTTGATCTGACTTGTCAAACTGATTCACATACTGGCTATGAATGTGGCTTAAATCTGATTAGAAACACTCAGACTTCCAGCGGCTTCTGACTCAGATCAGATCTGCTGAACAATCAGAAATGAGCTGCGTGACTGAACTTATCTCACTGACCTGTTACAGCACAGTCCAGGGTGAGGTTGGCACCTAAACGCACCCTGACTCTGCCCCCTACAGCCACCCTCAGCCTGGCATTGCGGAGGTCAGACACATTCCTCTGGGAGGCTGCGATAGCAGGAGGTTCTGTAAAAAACAAGCAAGAGATACCAGATAAAAATGGCAGCTTATCAGTTTATATGACATATACAGCATATTCAATCAGGCTGTGTGACTGAGTTAACATTTCCCATTCCGCTACAATATAATCTGATTGGTGAAAGTTGGTAGTCTTTCTCAAGGCCTGTAAATACTGCAGTGTGTTGTTCAGAGCAGGATTCCTTCCTTCTTTTTAGGACTTTGTAATGCCATTTAAACAGTTACTTACAGTTTTGCCTAAATATTTGTCATCATGTTTTTGCTAATCTACAAATAAGCTACAGTACTGCAGAATTCCTGAGCCACTTATCATTTCTTCATATTTTGCTTTGAATCCCCTTCTTGGTGCAAAAATATTATTTTCTGCCTGTCAAACTTAACTTTGGCATGTTGAGTAAATTAACTGAAAGAAATAGGAACAAATGTGTTATTGTGAAATGCCGGAAGATGCAAGGAGCCTAGATAAAGGTGTTCCAACCCCTCAGTATTCAGCACCACCAGTATACTGATCACCACCTGATCTTGTGGAATCATCTGCACCTGTTTCTTCACTGATTCAGGCCTTACGTTAGATGTTCTTTGTTCTGCTTGAATGATTCATATGTAGGTTACTGTGTGTCAAACATAAAGATCATTCCTATTAAAATGCTCAGGTTCACGGCTAGGACTGAAAATGAGAGACTTTGAAAGTCCTTCAGGAAGCCTGGAGAACAGTTCCTCAAAACCATATTAAAATACAAGAACGTATTTTATGACGAGATGAGGGGTGATCAGGTGGTCCTGAATGCTGAGTGGTTGAAACACCTTTATCTTGGCAACTTGTACAGCAGTAAAACATTTGTTCCCATTTATTTCATTTAATCTACTCAATATGCTAAAGATGAGACAGTTTGAGATGCAGAAAACAGTGTTTATGCAAAAACAAGGTGATTCTAAGCCAAATATAAAGAAATGGGGGACTCACAGTACTGTGAGGCATCAGTCAGGTCGAGTCACTCACCAGCCAGTAGCACTTGCGTCGTTTCCGAGTCCGAACCCATTTCATTGCTGGTGGTGCACCTGTAGGTTCCGGCGTCTCTGGCACCGGGGTTTTTGATGTGCAGGTTTCCGGCACTATCCCAGGTTCCCCTGGGCGGGCAGCAAAGAGATACCCAATCAGCCGCGGGATCCGGCTGGCGAGATCGGATTGCAGTGCACGATTTCCACATCCTCGCATGCCGCATTAAGCAATTAGACACAAATTCATTTAGGCCGGCCGAAGCAGGGTTAGGTCAACACTGGAGCGCGCCTTGTATTAGAGCGCTGAAATTGGAGCATCCCTGTGCTCGATTCAGCAAAAACACACGCCACGATCCGTCCTAATCAAATGTTACACGGCTGGAACAGCGAGAGAAACGAAGTGCTAAAAACTCTCATTTCCTGAACATCAATCACGACTTTCCTGGCTCTATTTTAGGTCCAGCTGATCTTCCCTGAGTGATCAGGGGAGTTATTGGCTCCAAAGGTGTTTATGGATCCCAGCCGATATTCTGGAGTTCTCAGTGTGAGTCATATGGCGTGAAAAACTGCAATAGGTTATCAAGGTGAGTGTGTGATGATTTACAGTTCATTGTAATCTTGGACTTCTTTACAGTGGTGGTGAATGGAACCAGACGTCTCCAACACAAATACAGCCGTTTTATTCTCTATCAACCCCCTGTAAAGCTCGGTGTCTCTGAGTGTTTATATGGATACGATTCTACAGTTTTCCTTGGGGGATTATTTTACCTCACATCCTGCATGTATCCGCCCAGGGTTCAGTTTTAGGACCAAAAGTTTTCCAAAACTCTGGTAAAAAGTCTCAGGCGTCAGGCGACGCAAGCATGACCATTTCATAGAATATCTTTCTGTAAGGGAGGTTTTAGAAGCAGACGTCTGGTTCCACTCTCCTCCCCTGTGAACAGGTATGACTCAGTTCAGTCCCTAACAATGATTAAACTGTAAAGATATTTTCAAAATACATTAAAAAAAAACAATGAAAGATTATTGATCACTCTTTTTACTGGAAGGTCTAAGTGTGGAGGCTTTTGAGAAGGTATGCATTAGAGAGGTTGTTGTACCAAGGACAAATATGAAATACAGCTCTCTCTCTCCCTCTCTGCTGTCTCTCTGTTCCTCTCTTTATTCTCTCACTCTCGCTCCTCCACTCTCTATCTTTTTTTCATTTATGTCCTTTCTTTCTTCCTTTCAAATGCATCTCTGCATTTTCTTGCTCCCATCCTGTCATCTGTCTCAATTTTCTCTGTCTTTTTTCTCCTTTGTGTTCTCGTCTCTACCTGTCATCTTTTCTTCTAACGCTCTCTCTCTGTATGTCCCTCTCTCTCCCTCCCTCCCTCCCTCTATCTTTCTCTTTCTCTCTCTCTCTCCTCTCTCTCACTTTCCCTCTCTCTCTCTATCTCTCCCCCTCTCTCTCTCTCTCTCCCTGGTCCTGATGTGCTGATTCTGTATCACAAGATTTTTTTATGTAGTTTATTATGAAGCTCAATATAAAAGCAGCCCATCGTGTTCGTCACAGTCTCTCCAACAACACTTCTCCTCATTCTTGAATTCACCAGCACCCCCCCCTTTCTCTCCGCTCTCTTCCCCCATCTTCTTTCTCTCGTCTCTGT
>JBBPDH010186067.1:0-17965 GCA_037974565.1 Clupeocharax schoutedeni | reverse complement strand
CTTAAAGTCCATTTAAGTTGAACAAGCATACAAGATCCCATATTCAAGAACGTGTTAATTGATGACATGAAAAAAAATATGTTGCAACAAAACAAGTAAGCATGTGAATAATATACAGAAATGTAGGCTACTAAATACAATTTGCAACAATTCACTACCATTTATAACTAGCTTGAACATAAACCCAACCACTATAAAATAAATGTTCAATAAATAAATAACTATAGCCAGGTCCCTTCCATAAGATAACAGGCAATCATCCTGGGTTAGCACTGAATGATGGAGGAAGGGGAGTTTGTGATGTCCTGACAACAGAACCAGCTCTTAGACAGTTGTGCAATGTAAAGGTTAACTTAGTGACTGCATTTAAATTTGAATTTGAACTGCTTATAACTGCTTATAATTGTAATTAACTTACTAACTGGTTAATTGGTAAATTAACAAAAATGTAAGAATAAAAAGAGTTAAGATACATATAAGAAATGGGGCTTAAATATGTCACGTGTTCTCAGCAACAGAAGTAGATCACATTTTATTCCTGTGGAACCACTTGACATAACAGAAGCATGAGCTGTGTTTTCAGTGTAGCACATCTTAAATGTCCTGAGTGAACATTGAAGGACTGCAAACATATGGTTCCTTTTGATTTTCTTCCTCTTCTTCCAAAAGTTTCTCCAGAGCTAGGGTGCCCTCTGAGGCTGGGGTGGGCTCCACCTGCTGTGGCTCTGGTTCTGGCATAGGCGGAGGCACAGTGGGCAGTGACACTGGCAGAAACTGAGGAGTTGAGAGGGGTTGTGGACAGGGTGGCCGCTGCATGACTGGCCCAGAGAGTGTGGACAAGGGCTGAGCCCATGGAATGTATGTCAGTGAGCTGTCAGGAACATCCACCTGAGGCAGGGCTGAGCTGGAGGGGCTTATGGTCTGGAACAGATATACAGATAAGCATTAAGGAGGCGGAGATAAAGATAAGGATTTTGAGTTAACACTTGTCAGGGATTTCTAGTAGCAAGTTCACTGTTAGGTTGTGGCTTACCCCGAGGTTGGTGAACAGAGGAGCGTGTGTCAGAGTCAGCATGGAGGATGGGCCAACCACTGTGTAGCTGGGACACATAGGCTGTACATACATGTCTGTGGTGAGGGAGGGTAACATGGGAATGGTAGGGTCATGGTGGAGATATTCTGACGGAGTCCAGTGACCTAGTGGCTGAAAAGCAGCTGAACCGCTGGGTTGGGTGACCCAGCCTGGACAAAGGGCTCCAACATCCACTGTTGACTCATTCAGAGCAGTCTGGTTGGTCCCATTGTGACCAGAGGATCCTTCAGAGATGTATAATAGCATGAGACAAAACATCTACATTTTAATAATAAAGTATCTTCAGTAGTTCTTGTCTGGAGCATACTCGTATGGAAAAACTACATTATGTGGATAACTTTGTGAAGGTCTGTTGCAACGCTCCAAAAGCATTTCCTACCACCTTGATTTTTAAGAAAGTGAAGCAGAGGTTAACAATTAGTTTTAAAATCACTCACCAACATGTGCATAGGATGGCAAGGAGTTGTTGGGAATCACCACCTGTTGAGCAATGTGGAAAAAAAAAACAAGCGTGAAAGGTCAACCTTGTACTTTAACATGTACAGTTACAGAGAAATTGAAAGAAACACTAGATTTGTTATCAGATCTGAACCAAACATGGGACTTGATTTTCTTCAAATATGAAACTGCTGATTATCTGATGGTGCAGTTTTGTTTTGGTTTACTAGGTTTTGCACAGTTGTTAGGAGTCTCGCTTATAGAGAAATGTGTTTATATCTCTGAATGGTCACAATAATGAACAGATTCATTAGATTTTTTTAATTTTAGGCTTTTTCTTTTTCATTTTGTAGGATTGCACCTTTTGACATTTTTTTTTTCAAGTTTGGAAGAAAAGAAGTGGCAGCAGGGGGCCACTAAAGTAAAGGTTAGACAAATGTGTAAATGTGTTAAACTACTCAATTGTCTAAATTTGCCAGTAAATGTAATAAATTATGGACTTCTGGAGCTTCTCTAGAGTAAGATAACTAGACATGATAACAATGGTTGGGGTGCTGACTGGGAACATCAAACTCCCAACAAAACATCTGTTGATCATCCTGCTCAAAAGACTAATGTGAGTTTATACTGCAAAACAATTAGCAGTCCGGCCAAGTACAATAGTGTCGCTTTGTGTTCATAACAATTGTTTATTGACTTCAGTGCTAAGTCACTGTGTGTTAATGATGATTTGGAGCCTTACAGTTTTGTGGTGGGTGGAACAAAGCCACTGGAAACATCAGCAGGACACCAACCGTTGGCGGCCACGGTTTTGTATATGTATTGTAGGTGAAAAATATTAAACTAAAAAAAACTAAATACATTAGTACAAAATACAAAAGAATAAAAGTATTGGGCGCGTCTGTTTTTCGGTTTTTGGTTTAGGTCCCTTACTTCCAGTGAAGAGCAATCTTATTGTTTCAGCATACCAAGACATATCAGACCATGCTTTTAACTTTGTGGACATGGTTTGGGGAAGAACCTTTGCTATTCCAGCATGACTGTGTCCAAGTGCACAAAGCAAGCTCCATAAAGACATGGCTGGATGAGTTCAGTGTGGAAGATCTTGATCCACACGGAGTTCAGACCTCAACCCCATTCAACATCTTTGGGACGAACTGGAACGGAGATTGTGAGCCACGTCTTCTCATCCAGCATCAGTGTCTGACCTCATTAATGCTCTCCAAGATGGGGAATAAATCCCAAAGAAATTCTCCAAAATAGCTGCAAAGCGGGACTAACTCATTATTAAAGTCTATGTATTTGAATGCAATGTCATTAAAGTCCCTGTTGGTGTAATGGTCTGCCACCTCAATACTTTTGTCCATAAAGCTTACTTCATGATACAGTTAACACCCTACCATAAAAACATCTTAGTGGATTTGAAACAGATTTAATTGGGGCAGGGATGGTAGGAGCTGCAGTCACAATGACTGCTCAGCTGGCGGCTGCTACAGTAGAAACACTGACAACAAGGAATGATCACAATGTTATGGATGAAATGTCATGTTCAATCAGTAGATCAAATAAGTCATGTTTGCAGACATTGGCAAAGGTGTGAAAACCTTGACCACATGGTGCAAAATTTACATGTAAATATGGATTATTTACAGTGTAACTGCTTCACCATCTTTTTCTCACAGCACCTTTCAGTGGAAGCGAAGCTGTTCCCTGATCATTGTAAATATTTTAACATGAAGTCTAGGATGCCCATGTCCAAGGGGATTTTACCCTTTTACAACATTTCAGGATCATTGCACTTGATGTCTCTTTTTCAAGGGGAATACTTTCCTGTTGGCAGGGACACAAATCTCCTCTTTGAGAAACAGGCAGGATAATAAAAACCTAAGATGAGTCTGGAAAGAGGCTGGGATTGAAAATGTAGAAAAAGTCTATTTAACTCTGACTTTTCATTTAGACCTCATATGGCTGGTGTCAAGTACTAGATCAGAATGTATTTATGTTTTCATGGGTTGTCAGGTATAATTATGAGGTTGGTAGGCAAGCTCCTTGGCAAGACCTGCTGAGTTATTTGCATAGGCTTGATGCCCTGGGGCAATTTGGGGGAATGGTTTAACTGTCACGGAAAAACACCTGGATTATATACGGACAAAATCCCCTTGGAGATTGGTTGGTTCATCGGCTACCTTCCTTTAATCATTTTTCACTTAACCAAGCCTGTGTCCAGTCATGACCCACACTGGGCATGTCTCAGAGAGTGCAAACAGGAATAAAAATGGTCCTTTGTCCACCTCACGTCTTTTAGCCTGCTAGATAAAATAGTCTGAAACTGAACAAACATTTATTCTTTATCATGTGAACGTATTGTAATCTGATGATTATCAGACACAGGCCCATCCTCTTTCATATCTTTAAATGCCTTCACCTTTGTTGATGATATGAGAGCAGTCAATCTGATAAGACATTGAAACATGTGTGGACTTGCAGTAATAGAATGGAAAAGAAAAAAAGCTGTAAGGCATAATGAATACTAAGAATGCATATGTGTGAGTGGTAGGTGTGTTTGCATGTGGTTGTGTATATATTTATATGTGCATGTGTGCATGTGAGGATATCTTCTTACCGCAGTTGGGGGTGCTGTTTTGGCTGTATTTCCTCTCTTTTTGCGCAGCAGTTCTTTGACAGGGTCTTTAACTCTAACACCCTGGTATGGTTTAGATGCAGCCTGCTCTGACAGTGCTATTGACAAACACAAAGAAAAAAAAGAAAAAAGTGCAAGCTTAAATGAAACGCATTTGAAGCTTGTAGTGTAGCAAACCAACCTTGTAGACCTGTACAAGACGGTTAATCATGTTACCCTATTAAAAAAAAGGGCTGTATCGTCATGTCGACTGGTTACATTTGTCTTAATAAAGTATCAGATGGCACTGACAACTTTGGTGAACATGAAAACTGTGTACACAAACACAGAATTGTTCTTATTTATTGTCAACACACTGCCTGTTGTCAGTTGCTGAAGACACTTGCTCTCATATCCTTCGTGAAAATATTTGGATGGGTTTCTGTGATATAACAGACTTTCAGCAGACTGTACCACACTGTTAATTATGCCTATTTATTTTAAATTAAGCTATAAAATGCTAATCAGACATTCAGAGAATGAATGTAAACACTGATTTTAATATAACCATTCTAAAGTAAGGTAGCACATTCTGAAGAACCATATGCGAATATGTCTTAGAATTATGTTTTCTTCTGAAAACTATGTTCTTTAAGTGAGATTGTATCCTTATATTCTTATAACTTATAATTCTTATAACTCCACATGAAAGTCTATGTATCTGAATTTAATATGGACAAAAGTAATGCAAGCGCAAAAAAAAAATTCAAAATAAAAGGATAAAAATATTGAGTTAACAGGCAATAAAATTAATTTAGGAGTTAAGTAAATAATGCGTTAATGTGACAATAACACATTAACGTTCTCAGCCCAAATATATACGTTATAGCAACTACAACAAATTATTTTATATCTGAAACTGACAGGTAAGACACATTGTTAGTGAGGAAATTAAATCTTGACACAAATTGCAAGAGCAACTTTGGCCAAACTGAAGGTTACCTACATGTCTAAATTGAGAACTTTAAGTTTAAATATAAGGGGAAATTCTAGAAATCTACAACAACATTAACTTACGCCTACACATTGATTTAAAGGAATATATGTAATTCCAAAGTAAACATACATTTTCGATTTTTGCATTTTACTTTAGCTGGCAAACACAGAAAGAGTCCAGGTGGCTAAGTTATTGCTAGCATTGAAACTAGCTACTTGTCTTGGTTACCTAAACATCTTTTTCAGTCTGCCTTCTTCTTATTCAGAGAATAAAAACTTTGAATCTGGCATCATTAATAAGCTGAATAAAATAAAGGTCAGTTTCTATACTAGGAGTCAGGATTTGTTGACACCATTTGCATAACACATGCTTGATGTTAAAGCAAGGGAACACTGATAAAAGAAAACTTGAGTGCAAGATTAAATTGTAAATTTGGAGAAATCAATGAGGCTTAGACCACTCCAAAGAACATTACATGAAAATGAATAATTTGGAATTCACTTCTGAACTTCTGGACAAATTACAACAGACACCAGCAACGTGATAAGAAAATGAACTAACTTGGCAGGCAATTACTGTGTGTACTCAAGGAGGGCTGGTTGCTTTGTTAACATGGAACTTGAGAGCAGAAGTGAAGACCTTTCTCTGAAAGAAAATACTGTAAAAATATTAATGCAAAGAAATTTCCCTCCTTTCTCTATTCGCGACACAAGCTATTGACAGGGATATTGGACACCAGACACCCGCTTGTAATCAGTATTTGTATTAAAGCAAGAGTCAACGCTTGGGAGTGATTTAAATTTCAATCTCTTTATGAGTCATTGTTTGTGGAACATTGTTTCCTGCAGGAGTAAAACTCCCTTGTTCCCACCCTAGTGAACAATCTCAGTGGGTCAACATTTGCTTTTCTATAGTTATAAATAAATGCATTTTGTTACTGTCAAAAACAAAGCCTCGTATCTCTGAAAAAGGAAGTTTGGAAGAGACCGGCAAAAGCATTCTAACTTTAATGTAGGGGCTGCACAACACTTTTTCATGTCCAGTACCGATACTGATACCACAAGCTAGAGCATCTGCCAATACTGATACTGATGCAATCCTGTCTTTGTTCACTCTCTATAATGATTAAGCTGTTAGTAATTTTTTTTCTGGATGCACTTTGAATCCAAAATGGCTCCCAAAATCTTGTTTAGTGCGTTATGTACGTTTATAATTCCAGATTCTACACCCATGAAGTGCATAGTTTCTTCCTTACAAAGTTCTGCCTGAATCACCAGTGGCTCTTTGTAAAACATATTATACACATTTTGGGTGTTTTTAATTCCAACATAGATCACTATGTAGGAAGTCTGGAGTCATCTGAGATCTGAGAACAAATCCTTGGAAACTATAAATGATTGTCTCTTACTACTTTTAAATGAATTGTAGTGTCTCATACAGATCTTAGGTCAACCTCTGCGTTGAAACAGTTTGCAGGTTTATGAGATTAGAATTTAATTACAATAGACCAGTGTTTACTTATTTAATATAGACTGTGTTCAAAATGAATGTCCATTTTATTAATATTGTTATCTTCTAAAAACAACCAGCAATGAGTTGAATCAAAACGAATGCGCAAAAACAAGGAATACTGGGAATACTTTCTAGACTCTATTCATCATTTTACAAATCACGGAGTTACGATTTATTCCTGACTGGACCAACTGCATATACTCTGCACTCAGTATTTGTACAAGCAGGACTGCCCTCAGTAACCTACAAATACAATGCTACAGTGGAGTGATATGGCTTAACAATAAGCCACTTGAAGATGTGTCCAGACTGAATTAAGTATCACAGTACTGCAAAAAGGTAACAGATAAACGCACCAAAAATGAGCAAAAGACAATTAAAACACAGTAAACTAAATAAATACAGTAAGATAATGTTATAATGGGCTAACATTCAACCAGTGTGTTAGGAAGTAACTAATTACAGGGTTGCCACTGGGTTGTAAAGGGTAGTAAAAAGTAGTAAATCAAGTAAAGGTAGTAAATCAAATTAAGGCCAGTAAAAAGTAGTAAAAAGTAATAAACGTCATCTGACGAGGTAGTACATTTTCGAAGCCCCATCCAACTGGGCTTTTGTGTTTTTAAATTTTTGTAACTTACGTGCATCTCCTTAAATTACTAAACTTGCGTGAATTTATTTTTATGTTGCGAGTAGGACCTGAGAGACAGGAATGATGTCACGTGACCTCGCGCGCATTAAATCAAGCTGCTTTCAGACCGAATGCTCGCTGCGAGGTTTACGCATCCTCTCAAAAAACAGCGAGAAGGTGCCTCTGTTAGCACCAAGAGAGAATATGGTGTTTGCTTTGTAGATTTCTGGACACTCAGACGCCGTGGGTGGCGTTAACGGTGATATTTTTTTTATCGCGCGATAAGAATCTCGTGCATCAACGCGCGTTATCGCCGTTAACGGCCCAGCTCTATAAAAAATATTGTGAAGGTAGTAAAAAGGTAGTAAATTCAACTTAAGAATCTCTGTATAAACCCTGGATTAAGAACATGATTGCACTCCCTTAAACGTGCTCATACTCAATTCGATTTTGTTAAATCAACATTTTCAAGTAGAATGGAACAAGGACAAACACCTTGACACTTTCAGGCCTGATATGACCTGGATGTAACATGATGTAACCCCAAAAACACTTCAATATGATGTAACCCCAAAAACGCCCCAAAAAGAACCAAAGAAAATGGGGGGGAAATGAGACAATCTCAAAGATACATATGTCACTTTTCCCAACACTTTACACATCTATCATGTAAATTTAGTTCCATGATGTTCATTAAACACCAAATACTTAGTTTAAAAAGAGCAATCTCCTGAATGGAGCATGTGTAGCCTAGACTGTTATCTCAGACTCAAGCAATATCACAGTTGTCTGTAATCAGGAGTCAAACGATAATCATATAATGGAGTCACATCTAATGAGGGGAAGGCCAAAGTTATTAACCTGAGATAGTAAACAGAGATAGAAAATGGTTCATTTTGACTAAACTATAAAATGTGCCTTCCGTGAATTCCTAGTTAATTCCAGAAACTGGTCAGCAAAGAACCACTAATGGCTCCCTAAAGAACGTTTAAAATTGGTGGCAGGAGTAGGGTATGAAAGAAGTAAGCCTTTATCTAAATGTTGTATATCAGTGGCCCCCAATGGGGGGGATGGGTATGAAAATACTGTTAATAAAGCTGCGAGTACACATTGGATTTACGTTCATGATTACATTTTAAAGATACCCCATTATTATATTTTTAAAATATTCCCATTTTTATGCGTATAATTTATTTGTATAATATATGTATATTTATCTGCCACTCCTTAAAGGCTGGGCTGTGAAAATAGTTTCTGATATTAAACCAGTCGGTGACAAACTTCATAAGATCACAAGAATCAAACTGCAGAGTAGAAGCATAGCAGGATCTCAAAGTTTCAAAAAGAGGAAGCTTTGCAGCTGTGAAGGCTTCTTTTTTCAGGAGAGGGGTAATTGTAATGATTTGCATAGCAAGATTAAGCAACCAAACCCCCTACCCCCACTCCCCAACCACACAAGGATGGGCTGGTAGAATTTTTGTAATGCTTCCAGTGAATTGTAGATCACTCAAATCATTAGGTATAACTGTACACCATACACAGGTTTATCTTCATACGATAACACTGCACTGAATGCTAATGAGCCTGTCAAAAAAAATCATCACTTCCTTCCAGAATTCCTACTGGTTAATAATTACTACCAAACAGAAAGCATGAGGCACGCTGACCATCTGGACACTTTTAAACAAAAGAACAACTATAAAACAGCTAAAAACTGATGGCATGTGAGTGCAATTAGCAAAATACAAGCCACATTTACACTCAGATTTATGCAAAAGATAAACTTGATTCATCAATGCCCTGTTATTATTATAACTGACCACATAGCCTGTAGGAGTAAAAGTCAATGGCAGGTGAAAATAAAAAATGATATTGTATATCAATTCCTTTAATCTAATTCACTAAAATGTAATCATTTAAAACTCTTTGCTATAATGAAAACTCTGCAAAGCTCTCATTGTCAACACTACATATCAACATTGCACATCACATTCCAAGAGGTTCAGTAATGGACCATTTCTGCGCAGCATCCTGAGGAGCACTTGCATGGATTAGTGTTTTTATCTTTTGTTCAAATGTACTGTGTTAAAGCAAAAGCAAACTATTTTATGATCTTTTATTTGGTTTTTTACCATTGTTTATTGAATCTATTTGTAATTTTCAATACATAATATTTTGAAATGAGTTTAATAATGAGAAATCCTAGTACTTACATTTTCCCATGTGCATATTCTGAAAAAAACTAAATACAGCTTTACACATTCAAATTACTATTGTATTAAAAAAAAGCAAAAAAACCTGTAGTTCGCCACAGATTCATACATCGATTGCTTGAGTGAGCCGTCTTATAAAAGCAACAGCAATGCAGTTTCAAGTGATGTCACCACGATGCAGAACCACCAGCTTCCTACCCGCTTCATTTAAATGTCACTTGTCTTTTTAGAGCACTCCTTCACTTAACTTTAAACCCATGCAGATAGATTTCTGAGAAAATTCATGATAATCTTCTGTATTTTAAACTGAAAAGTCTGTCTAAAGCAACATTTTTACTATTTTAAGAACATGCAGTAATAATACACCATGTCATTCGATCCTAAAGAAAATTTAATTCTTCCTTGTATTTAAAGCAGGCATCTGAGGGTAAGTGGTTATTTACTGAAGTGAGGAGCGAGGGCAGTAGTAAAACTGGGAAATCCCGTGGTTATTGGAGCAACTTCCAGCTGCACTAGTCTAAAGGGACACGTGCTGGATCATTATCAAACAGATATCAAACTAAACAAACATTAATACATATATCAATGTCAATCTGTTGGAGGACTGGACCTTGTCAATGTCAAAAAAAGCCCAGGCCTATGTGTATCCTGATCCAAGTATCAAAGCCCTCGTCCATCTGTGTGATCTGATAACAGTATCTGTGTAGTGGTACGTTGCCTTTGTCCTGTTTTCTGGAAAGCAACTTAAGCAAATGAAACAAAACAAGCTCTGACACCATCTTTTCGGAGGATCTGGGGTTGAAAGTAGGGCCTAGTAACATTTGAGGGAGTTTTCAAACCCAGCTGAAACAGCCACACAAGTCATTTTATCAGTGTCGAAAAGGAAGCACCTGCTTGCATTTCAAGGTTCACTGACCATCGAAGCTCTTGCTGTTGATATAGCACTGGTGAAGAGAGCACATCTTACCAGCAAAATAACAATCCATGCTAAGGCATTACCAATACAATGCACCATACGCACCTTGAGCTGAGCATTTAAGCATTTTGTCCCTTCCATGGCAACAAATTCCTTCACTCTGCAATCATTAGCCTGACTGACATTTAAGGTGGTGACCTTTGTATTAGACTAAAAAGAAAAAAGAATAAGACTTACTGTAATCTATCAATGCATGACAGAACCGTCTTTTGCATCCAGCACTCAAACAAAATGCACTACAAGTGCTAAATAACTGATGCATTTGAACATCATCTAATGCAAACTACAGTGAAGGCTGAATGCAAAGAGGCAATTTCCATACACTGAGCAAAACACTTAAACAAAGTGCACAGCTATTTTAATAAAAAATGGGATATACTCTTTAGGCCAGTGCTTTTTATTTCAGCACTTTTCTGCAGTGGTGGGAGAAAACAACCTATAAACAATGAAAACCCGCAACCTTCTGGCCTCATCAAGACCTATATGTCATTGTACACTTATTACTTTCAACTACTTTACCTGGACCCACTCTGGAGCACTGCCAGAGTGGGTCGTCATGTCAAGGACAAAAAGGGAGAGTTCCTAAAGCCTCAATTACTTTTACATAAATACAGGAACTGAACTGTCTTTGTAGTATTGGCTGAAGGCAGATTCCACATTCCACACCCCGGAGCTGCATCTGACCATGTTCTGACCGTGTTGCAAAGTTTTACACAGGGTTAGGTGAGGGTAATATACGACTTTAGAAGATTACAAAAAGATTAAGCAAAAACTGCCTTTAGGGTTCTTTTTCTGATAGAATCCTGCAGCAGACGCAGGTTAACAGCATCAGCAGTAATGTCAAATTAATAAATTATGTATTGATTTCTAATTAAATATTTTAATTAGTAATTGAGCAAACTGATTACTCTTTTTCCACTTAATCTTTTAGAATATTGTTTCCTCCAGCATTATGTAATACAATGTAATACAGATTTCATATGGAGTCCTTCGAACAGAACTTTGATTTATGTGACTTTGAGTGTGTTTACTTATTGTAATAAACTAAAAAATGCAGTGTGCATTTGGTGGGGGTGGGGGTGGGGGCGTGTTAGGGAGGGTTACATATTCAGTGAACTTCTTCAGAGAAAGAATCTAAATATTACTGAATGTGGAAACTTTAGAATTGAAATATTATTGTATATGGAAACTTTAACAAGAAATTTGTAGAATTAAAATAAAACGACATCAGCAGCACTTCCTGCCAGCCGGTTGTGGCTAGGAGAGCTGATGTGTGACTGTGTGTGAAAATGAGGAACGATCATCTTCTATTCAGAACTCAAGGTGCATATTTTACTGTTATTGCAACAAGAGGAGCACAAAAACAATAACAAAAGTTATTCTAGTGTACCGAACAACTTTTGTTGATCGATGACTGAATGTTTTCTATGGGGGTGCATAAAGGTGGACCTCTGTTGGACTTGAGCAGCTTCTTCTCTGAATTTTTGCTGCATTTTTTACTACACCATTTTTCATTCATCTCTTTTTGAATTGTTTTCAATAGAAAAATGCATGCTTTCTCAGTTGCAGTTTTATTTAGAGTTAAATACATCACATTTATTGATGAGAAACCAATTTTTTGGGGGGGGCGGGGTTGGATTGTTTAAGTCAAAACAATAAATACAAACAAATCAAGCATTATTCAGAAAATGTTAAAAGAAGGCGAGATTGTCCAGACTTTTCATGAGAAGTGTATTTTACTGCAATGCTCTTAAAGTTTGTGTGACTGGTGAGGAGCTCATCATTAGGATTTAACTGCTTTCTTAAAATGAAAATAGAAGTTTATATAAATAAAAGGCTACAGTTTGGACATGTTAAGTGAACATCCTGAAACTGAGAAAACCTGAGTAGTATCTGCCTCTAGGGCAGTCAAACAAACAGAATTTCACACACACACACACACACACACACAGAAAAAAAAAAACTGAACCTAGCAGTGGATATATTCCCTATCTGGAATGTTAGCTCTACAAATCCTTGTCACTAGGACACACCTGCACACATATTCACATTTGAACAAACAAGCATTGTGATTATAAGAAAGACTTACGCCAGCCCACAGCCAACACTATTACAAGTAACAGCAAGTTTAGTTTCGTCAAACATGCACCTATGTCTACACTAAAAAAAATTAAGTTGCCACAAAGGGTTCATTGAGCGATGCCATAGAAAAACCATTACAGTTTCAGAAAGAACCATTTACATATGAGAGTGAACAACATTTGAAAGGTTCAACTTATGTGAGAATTCCATTTTAAGGCTAATTTTGGTTAACTTAACCTACTGTAGTTCTTTTTGAAACTTTAAACAGTCTCTCACACATATATTTTGGAAAAGAGCTATTGACTGAAAGAACGGTGGCGCAGGGGTTAGTGCTGTTGCCTCACAGCGAGAAGGTCCTGGGTTCCACTCCTGGGTTGGGCGCAGGGTCTTTCTGTGTGGAGTTTGTATGTTCTCCCCATGACCGCGTGGGTTTCCCCCGGGGACTCCTGTTTCCTCCCACCACCAAAAACATGCGTGCTTTGGGAAATAGGTGAATTGAGCACTCTAAATTGTCCGTAGGTGTGAAGGTGAGCGTGAATGGTTGTCTGTCCCTATATGTGGCCCTGCGATATGCTGGTGACTGTCCAGGGTGTACCCCGCCTTCGACCATTGCAGCTGGGATAGGCACCACCCCACCCCCACCCTGAATGAATAAAGGGTAGATAATGAATGAATTAATGAATGAAGGAAAGAACAAAAAATGGTTCTTCATTGGCATCAAACAAAGAAGAGGTAAGAAAAGCTTGTGAGGACAGCCAAACACCCACTCACTCACATTTAATACATTATTTCATATATATTTATATGTGTAATAGAGACATGTCTATGCTTTCAAACTGCCTTTTGCTGTGCATTGTGTAGATACATTGTGTGCCAAGCTAAACTTCAACTTGTGTGTGCATGTCACAAGTCTTGCCTGTTCCTCAACCAAACCTGCCCCAGGTCTTTCAATCTCCCAAATCATCACTCCCTCAACAAGCTCAATATTAACTTCCAAGTCAAGCAAATCTGGCAGTCAAGTTTCCTGTTCTTGCTCCTGGTGAGCCACAACCTCATACAATTAATGAAGACACCATAATCTGATAAAAATGTATCTGATAATATTCAAAACTCACTCATCAAATCACAATGTAATTCTTCAGGTGGCAGTGTTTCTGTAACAGATGTTTACTGTATAACTAAATAACTTTAATAATTTTAATTTTTTGATGCGTAAAATTTTTGCAAAGTAGCATATACATAGTGCCATTTGTCAATGACATTTCCACAGATTGTTTTTAAAATTCAAAGTTCATCAGTTGTTAGCATTCATTAAAAATAATAAAATTTTACTTGCAAAAGTTTTCAACCTTTTCAGGCTTTTGGCTGGAATAATCACTTTTGTAATATCAGCTTTTGTTGCAGTTTGTGCAAGCTTTGCACTGGGAATAATTTTCACCCTTTCTTCCTGGCAGATCTGTGCAGACCACTTGGCAGGTTGGTCAAGTTGACTGGATGATGCTTTTGGACTGGAAAAATATTGTCAATTGAACAGAGATATGGACTTTGGACTGGGCTACTGTAGAACATTGACCCATTTGTTGTTCAACTATTTATGTGTTGCATTGGCCCTGTGATTGGGATTCTTGTCCTGCTGAAGAGTTTCTCACAAGCTTTATATTTTTTGCAAACTGAAGCACATCATCTTCTTGTATATTTTACCATTCACCCATCCTTCAGTTTAAAAAACAAAATGTCAAGTGCCTTCTGGGAATAGATTGATGCTGCCACCACCATAATTCCTTGCTTTTATCCTGTTTGTTGTGAAATCTGATTTGCAGCAAACACTGCATTTTGAATTTTGGAAGACAAGGCTCTATTTTGTAACACTTAACCATGAAGTCTCTATCACACTGGTGGTTTCTGGCAAACCCCATGTGAACTTTGATTCTTCAGTAATAGCTTCTCACATAAAGGCCAGTTGTAAACAGAGCTCTTGATATCATTTATCGGTGCACCTTCACTCTCAGCCACTGAAATCTGTAGGTCTTACAAAGTCAGACCTACAGACCTCTTTGAAGTTTCACTTGTCTAGGCAGAGGCAAAATGCAGCTTCCATTTTATCACAAACTCCCTTTTAGATCCAAACATTTGGGCATCATTATGTAGCCTTTTCCTATCTTTATCTTTATTCTAATTTCCTTAGAATGCTATGTAGTCTTCATTTTCACAACTTTCCTTTGGAATTACAGACTAGTGACACTTAACTTAAGTGGGTCTTTTATCCAATTATGGTGAGCTATTGCAATGCTTCAAAGGTTAAGGCCAACTGTAAGCCAACTGTGTCCTTGTTTAAGACAAAATACTTAATATATGGGAACTTCTAAAGCACAGGAGCTGATAACATTTCTTCATTCAATTTTTTCACTAAATATATTCTCTCATAAATCCATTATCAAATTAAATGAATGATTTTGAAGGTCAGTCTTTTTAAAAGAGCATGACTTGAGTAGTACTAAAAAAATAATAATTCCATTGCCTTTTATGCTGCATCACAGTTCATTAGTAATGGACCAATAGAAATGTCCAAAATGAGTTAATAAAATCCTAACTAAATTACACTTGTTTTTCCTTCTTGTATTAAGTTACTTTTGCAGATAGCCACTACACAGTGTGTATATATCAAAATCTTCATGGAAGTAAAAGTGTAGACATCCTGTAGATAAACACAGTGTGGTCCTAGCCACTGCATTACAAACCACCTTCCTTTGTTTGTCACTGAAAAAACTGTGAGTAAACTCTTACCACAAGATTATCTGTTTCCTTAACCTGCATTTAAAAAAATATGGACACTCAATGGTCTGAAGCAGTTTTACATTCTTTGCATTAAAATATTTTAATGTATTTAAGGGTTTTTAACAGGGTTGTACATTTTATTAACAGGGTTACACTACATGTTTTTGTAGTACATTTTTAGATTAAGGGTTGTAAATCCATTGTGAGGGTTTCCAGTGATGCTGGGTGTCCTCTGCTGGTTCCTCAAGGCTAAAACTGCTGTCTAACTTCTTACATGGAGCTCCAGGTAGTTTGACAAGAACCAAACCATTTCCTGAAAGCTGTTCTCATACTGAATCCTAGCGTGAAATATTTGTCGTCTTAGTCATGATTTATTTAGTGAATGCTAGATATGGGTGTTTTCCCCCCAATACACTTCCCTGATTTTGCCTTCAGGCCGCATCCAGATAGGAGCGCCACCACCAATCCAAGGAGTTAAAGACAAGGCAGGAACGTGTCAAGACTGGGACATTCCCAAGATGCTCAGGTTCTTTATGATTGCTGCTGAATAGCAATCTGATTAGGATTTGGATTGTGTATTTTAGGGTAAACCACACCTTTAACTGGTGTTTCTCCTGAACTGCTGCTGTTAACGGTGCAGGCAGCACTAAAACTTCTCACACACATCCAGCATTAACATGGAAAAAGTCAAACCTTCTCTGGTTAGTTAGAGGACAATGTGCTCACTCTCTGCAAGCTGTAAAGGGACTTTTGTGGGCCAAAAGTAAGACAGACTTCCTCTTTCTGCGGCTCCACAACGGCTGGCACCCTGCCAAAGACACGCCCCACCCCCCTGCTTATCTTGGTTAAACAACAGTCTCGGACTGGACTAAACCCGTGCATCTTTTCTGATGTAGTCCATCACTGGAGATCTGGAGGTACTTACGGGTACAGTGACTGAGACTTTAATCACTGAGACTTTCACATATATATGTGTTATTGTTAGATGGTTGATATAAAATTGCAAAGATGGTTGATGGTTGCATAAAATTGCAAAGCTCAAGGCTAACCCTAAGTGTAAGAGAAAATGGACATAGCAAATTTATACAAAATGGCCTGATAATAAAAGACCTGTATATACGCACCGGCAGACACAACTGCAGAATTGTGCGCAGGTACGAATCTAAATGGTGGCATAAAGATCTGCTTATCCCCGCGGGTCTGGTAGTCATGTTTTCAAGATGAGAGCCATGCCTCACATCTTGTCACCAGATTCTGATGTCAGCTGTCAAACCTTGCAGGCATTTAGGGCCCCAGAAACTCCACATGGCATATCAATGGTTTGGAAAAGAAACTTCAAATTAAATAAATAAAAATGATTTAGAAAAATTCTGTTTCTCACATATATATAAATGGACATAATGCTGGGTATTGCATACTGATCATTCATGAGTTGTCAATATTGATTAAAATCTGACTACATGTTGAACCTTTTACACTTTATTATGTACGCACATCAGTCTGGGCTGAGAATTCCTTGCAAGATTGTGTTCAGTGCCTGAAGTCTGTAGGGCATGCACAAATGTCATCATGGATATTTCCTCAGTTCAGGCCTGTACTTGCAGCTCTTTCTCATTTAGTCTTCACTCCTGTCTTCAGCATGTGCACATGCATGCTTTGTTAGGTTTTTAAATCTGGCAAGTCAGTCAAGGTTGTTTTACTCTTGAGTGTGAGAGACCACTTGCTGACAAGGTAGTGTGTTCATTCCAGTCTGGTGAAAAGCAGTCCTGTGAGGATTTTATTATGCCCCATATACACAATATAAATCAGACAAACAGAATTTTTCAGAATTAAAATAAAAAATCTAAGTAAATTTACTTACTTTGAGCACATATTTAAATTGTACTTCAATATGTGGTGAGTGCTGAGAGTGTGCTAAAAAAATTTAACTAAATAGCACACCTAGTTCATTTTTCCAAGAATTATTCGTTTTGACTAACAACAAACAATTAACCTTAAAATTAACATTTTAATTTAGAAAAAAGTGAGACAAACCGTTTCCCCTCTTTTTTATATGCATACACATTTTAAGGGTTAGAAACCCATTTGATAGAAATCCGATATTCAATTTTTTTAGAATTTTTTAAACATGGCCATGTTGCAGGTTTTCAGCAGGACATATTACACAAAGTAGTGTTGTGAAAGTGTGCATTACTACATAAGAAGCAAGTGAATGCATCAGAAATCTTTAGAGTGAAGTTCTTTCAGGTGGGCGTTCCTTTGTGTCATGGCTAAACTATAGGTTGCTAAGAGGGCAATGCATTGCACTCTAAAACCCTTTTCCAAAACTGGATTATTTGTATCCAATTAGGGAGACCAAAAAGTTGCCACACTATCAGCAAATATAGAATGTGCTGAATAAAGAGCAAGCAACTTCGAGTCAAAATAGTGGTCAAAAAGGACAAGGACCACTTCATATTTACTGATTAATCCAAGTCTGAGATTAATGGCAGTGACAGATGAGTTCTTGTTAGAAGGAGAACAGGAGATAGATTAATACCAAACTGTATCAAACCAAGCAGGTGTGGGCATACTTATTGCTCCCCAGCTTGGTGCCTGTACATTGGGGTTTACCCCGGTGGACAAGAGGGT
>JBBPDH010186058.1:0-13920 GCA_037974565.1 Clupeocharax schoutedeni | reverse complement strand
CATGGTGAGCACTAGGACACTATTTCTATTGAAGACAGTAATGAAGGGTTAACAGCCTGCTAAAGGTCGTAGTTGTTATACAAAAGGAAAAAATTGGAAATCAAACAAAAACATGAGTGATAAGGCCTGGGTAGCTGTAGAGCTGGATGAAAAACAGATATGAGGGGAGGTCCGCTGTCCTTAGGTGATGGGTGATGGTCTGGATGACACAAACCATGCTCAATCACAATGATTTTCATTGCCTCAAAGAAGATATATTTCTTTATTGATATGTTGGGTGATGTCTGGCATACAATCATTGGAATTAAGCTGTTGTTTTTAAAGGTTAACATCTTCAACCTTTTCCATTGATTGCATCAAAAGAGTTATTTGGAGAGAAGACACAGAAGTACAATATTTAGTTCCCCAGAGAAACTTCTTAGATGATGGACTTAAAATGTTTCTATGTAACATTAAATGCACCAAGTTTAAACAGACAAAAACATAAAAAAAATAAACTTTTATCCCAAGAAACATTTATTTCGAAAACATTTATTTTTAAGAGAAGGTTCTGAAAGACAATAAACACAACACACATAGTTGTGCCCTCATAGGAATGCCAGCCATACTTGAAATTGCCTGAAATCATCTGTTATGAGTGAATAAAGTATAGGAGTACTTTTCTTTGGTGAAGCAAATTACCATGCAGTTATTCTTCTGTCTTTTTTTCTATAGATAACAAGGCTGACTCACATGTGGCCAAGATGTCGGAGCTTTTTATGTAAAAAGATACTGGTGGCAAGAGCTCTGGGGCTGGATGTTGGGAATGTGTTTTTTCATGCTCACTGGCTCACTAAACCACAAAACAAACAATAATTAAAAAAACACTGTGGAATTGGTGGCAGGCATAAAAAAACAATTATTAATGAACAGAAGCATTATATAAATCACAGCTGTGTGTGTGTGTGTGTGTGTGTGTGTGTGTGTTTCTAGATCTGGTTCAGAATAAAAGTTTTATTTATCAATAGAATGTTTTATTTGTTTTAGGAAGGTTTAGAGGTTGAAATCTCGGGTGGAGCTGGTCTAATCATTAAAGGTGTTTAAATTTGTAGAGTAAATGGCAACTTATGTGCACACTGTCCTTAAAACAAAATGGAAACACTGAAATAATGGGGCTAACAGCTCAATGTCTCTGCAGCAGCCGCTAGCATGTATCCGTACTACCTCCCAATGGAATTCTTGCATGTACTCACTATAACAGTGTACATAGGTACAAGGGGTATACTTAATGCACAATGGTTAGAACAGTGAAATTGACTAGATTCCTTTATTTTGCATTATTGTGTATATTTTGTATATTTTTTGCATGCATACATATTTTTTGTGTCATTTATGTTTATATTTAATTTTGAGGTTTTAATTCTCTTATTCTTATTATTACTATTAAGTGTACTGTCTAATCTATAAAGCGCTGGTATGGTTGCATGTTTGCATGCCAAACAAGATCAAGTCTAGCCTCGTTCTTAAGGTCTTAATCTTGATTTACTTTTGGATGCTGAATCTCAAAGCACCTGCTCCATACAAATACAGTGAGACCCCATCGCCAAAGCTGGCTCATCAGAACATATCTTAGCAATAACGTTAATTGGAAAATCAACACTGACACATCATTGCAAAGTTCAGGAATCAACATCTCACTCTTTTTTCAGGGCCAGCATTTCATCCATCATTTTCTGTTACAGCACTACATTAATGCATAACTACATCAAACAGTCAACAGATACCAAATTAATCCAAAACCTACATACTCACCAGACTGTAAAACAAGCAATGAAGGTCAGCTCTGATCCCTCACATCTCACTCATCACCTCTTCCAGCTCCTTCCATCAGGCAAGTGCTGCAGGTCTCTGTTCATGAAGACTAAATGCTTTTTTCCCCATAGCTATCTAAAGTCCTCCCTCTAGTACCTTCCTCACACATAATTACTGATTATTTTAGCATGCAGTAACTTTGCATGTGTTTCCAGACATTTATTAATGTCTGGCATAATGGACTTCCCTACGATCCTGTGGTGGAAGCAAGGGTACTACCCGAGTGGGGTAGGCTGGACCCAGCCTTGGGATGAGCCACTAAAAACAAGTCGGTTCACTATAACCAAGTTACTGGGAGGTTTCAGCAGCTGTGAGGATGAGAAGGAGGATCGGGACTGCTGGGGCAGGAGGTGGGTGAAAGCCCTTCAAATTCGGGACCCAAGTTCTTGGACCCTCCCGCAATCAAGTCGCCCTAATGAGGCAAGGTGGTTCACAACACCGCCGTCTCCAGCCCGCTCAGTGGCTGCCCGAGGGGTCCATTTCTTCCTCCCGGACTCGTTCACCCACTGCGTTAATTGTTTTGAATAAATTGGTTTAGGATCAAGGTGAGCATTGACAAAGCATCTACTTCAGCAATACCATATATATTATGTGACTGAAGCAAAATTATATAGTTTAATGTATAATCAGGCCCTCGATCACAGCAAATTGGAAAACAGAAAATGGGAATGTTTAAAAGGCAGATGAGATGAAAATGAGCACTGCATGAACATGAGACATAATGGAATGTGCACCTTAGCTATTACATCTGAATTTAATAGACTAACAATAATAACCATTACACCCAATACTCATTATGGCATATTTTAGGAATTACAGTAGTCAAATTGCTCTCACTTTATACACAATAAAAGAGCAAATTCATTTATTTTAGAATGACCTTTCTCATGTTAAGTTTAGTTCAGTAGAACAATTCTCTAGGAGACCAGACCAGCATGAAACAGCACCACTCTTCTCTTTTTTGAGCACTTTACTAGGATGTGGCATTGAACCCTTGTGCCAAATATAGTGTGTAAAACAGAGCCACAAAGCACAGCATCATAATAAACTACTGTATTGGAGAAAGGAGAGAGAAGGTTAATTCCTATTCAAGTGAAGCATAAGACACAACACATATTACCGGAGGGGGAAACCGGGAGAGCAGTGAAGACAAATTGGATTCGAGCACACATCTTTCAATAAGTCACTGTGCCTGCTCTCTTTTCAGGGGCAACATAAAATGGCAGAGAGCACTGAACGTACAGAGCGGCTTGGAGACCTCTCATCAACCTGCCCTAAGAGGAAAACAATCGCTCCATAGAAAATAAATTACAACACACTCACACATCGCTCTGTGAGATTTTACAATACTGGGTTGCTTTCATGCAGCCCACAATGCACCCAAGGAAATAATGGATGAATCAGTAACCAGTAACTGTGGAAGATGCTGATCCAAGTAACTTCAGAAAAACATTAAATTGATTAAATGGGTATATAAATAGTTCTGATGAATGCTCACTTCAAATACTGAACGTAATACCTATAAACATTTTTCATGCCGCTCCACATAGGAACCTAGCATCAATGTATTATTTAATTACACAACTTTAAAATATGTTTGACCCAGTGTCTTGCTCTAGAGTGTACATGTTTAGCATGTGCATAGCTGTAGTTCTGCAGTGTGATTACTATACACCATAGCCTATATGTCATTTGTAGAATTGATCAGATAACTGATATACTGTAAGTGACCAATATAAAATGAGTTACTTTTTAAATAACATATGGCAATGATGCTGTAATGCTCTAATGTTATTCTAGGAATATCAAATGAAGCAGTTTTAGATGGTTAAGAATAATTAGGCAACATTAATAATTATGAGGGTTTGGCCATAGGGTCCTTTCTGGCAGGGCTAGTGCCCGACATCCATAAAAACCTTGTTTATGTCACCGCTGGGACTCTGTGAGCTGTGGCAGCCCGGGTTTTCTATGTTTTCTGTTTTTTTTAGTTTTTCTGTTTGTTTTCCGTCATGCCAGCATACAGCTGAGGAACTTGATTATTCATGTGTTATATTCTGTTCTGTTTTCGGGTGCCCTTATGGCTTTTTGGTTCTGTTATTAGTCATGTTCTGTTCCCCTTTTAGGTTCCCCTGTCTGGTCCGTGTTCCCAGTCTCCCTTATGTGTCCCGGCCTGCTGTGTGTGTGTGTTCCCCACTCCTCCGCCGTGTTCCTGCCTGGCCCCTCATCCCTGCCCGGACATGTGGACCCTGGATTGTGTTCAGTGTTGTACCCTGGCCTGCTCTGTGTCCCTACCTGTCATCCTCCTCTGTCCTTCCTCCAGGTCCCAGCTCAGCCCTTTCCCCAGCCTGACTCTGTCCATGGGTTTGTTCCTGTTCTGTGGTCCCCCGGTTCCAGTGTCAGTCTTGTGCTCTGTTATACCTGTGAAAGCCCTGGTTTCTCCTCGTGTGTCTGCCTGGTCTCGTCCCTGCCTATTCTTCCTGTTGTTCCTATGTAGACCCACTAGGGGTCCTCCTTGTTCCTGTCTGGTCCTTGTCACCTGCCTCTGGTCTTGTGTCAGTTAATCGCCTCATGTTTCCCATTGGTTGTGTTCTCCTTAGTCCAGCTGTCTTGTGTTTCTGTTAATCTGGTGTCGTGTATTTAATGTCCTGGGTTTGGTTCAGTCTTTGTCAGTTCTTGCCCTTGTGTATCTGCCTGAGCTTTTGTTTTTGCCCTTTATTCCCTGGCCCTTGTTTTGAGCCCTCGAGCTCTGTATTTGTTTGTGTTTTACAAATAAAGTATCAGCTCCATGGAATCCTGGTTGCCAGCCTGTTACTTCCAAGGTAGCTCTCTAGCCCCCGCCACCGCGACAGTTTAGCTATGATTTACATGTCGGTTTTGATTGTTCAACATTTCAGGTTGTTTTTTTTTAATAATTATGATTTTGTAAATATCACAAATATTTTTCTACATTTTAGGGATATGCTGTATGTTGTGTGAAAATATAAACATATTCTAAAAAATATATTAAAATTAATTGTAGCATTCTTTGATTAATTCACTGTTTAATTCCTAACAATAGGATCATAAAAACTCGGGACCAGCCATGTCAAATGCAACCTAAGGGGCCATACCTGCAAAAGGAATACTCAGGAGTGCACAGTATAAAGGTCTCGTAAAGCTGGGTTCATGTGTTTTAGTTACAGCTGTCTTGTGTTATAGTATAAGTGATAAGTGATAAGTCCTATTTGTATTTAAGTTCATGATTCATGCCTTTCTGTTGGTCCTCCATAATTCATGCCTGAGTTTGTACATTTCCCTCAGTCTCTGTGTGTTTGGACTTTTGAGTTTTGATTTCAGGCTCTCATGCCTTTTGCTTATTAAGTCTTGCAATGAATGTCTGCAAATGTGCCTGTCTTTCGGTGGGAGTCATGTGGATTCGCGACACAGGTATCTTTATTTGTAACAGCTACCACAGTGTGTTTAGCAGTTATTTACATTTACATACGGCATTTATCTTGGTCTAGAGGCAAGTATCCTACCCACTGCGCCACCACCACCACCACCATAGTTATCACTATTGGTTTTGAAATTCCAATTAGTGTAATCCTAATCAAAATGGCCCCCACAATTGTGCATCAATCCAAATTAGCTCAGCAGTTAGGTGTTTCTTTTTTTGTAAAAAGCACAGTCCGACAAAACAAATTGTAAACATTGCCAGGCGCCGCTATCTTCTCACTGTCCAGCCTTTAACCTTTAACCTAATATAGTTACATCCTGGAAACATGTCTTGAGATGTGCGGACTGGACATTTTCCTTGACCCAGAGGCAGTTTAGACTGAAGGAAAACATTTTTATCCATCTGGCACTGGAGGCTGATGTCCATTGGTTTCAGAAAATAAATAAATAAAATAAGCCTGAAGGACAGAAAATAAATCAGAGAGCATCTATTGCCTACTTTATTATCTAATCTCATCAAACCTAACTCAGAATAAAATTACCTGAAAATAAAGTTCACTTAGAGAACGAATCCCATTATATTACTTTCAACATTTGCCAAATGGAATGTCTTTCATTTATTATTATATTTTTGCAAGTACAAAACACAGTTTGTGCTGACAAAACTCAAAAAAATTTAATTTTGCATTCAGAATGTCTTTAGACATTAAAAACTCTTTAGTCAACTTGAAAAAACAAATAAAACTGTAGTCAATATGCTGCTACAAAATTCCGAGCTCCTTTTGTTAGAACTTAATGTAATAACGATCACATACACCGTATTGATACTGATGCATTGTAAGTACAGCTCTTCCAAATAATCGAGCCATTTCCACAATGTTGCTACAATGTGTAAAGCTTTCAGCTGTAATTTTAGTGTTTGACTGTCAACTAAACATTAGTTCTTTATGAATCAAGCTCCAAACTGACATTTTTCATCCAAGCAAATAAAAAAACTTTCGCTGTCTGAGTTTTGGTTTCAAATACTAACAAAATCAATGTTTACCTAAAATCCTAGACAAAAATATTTAGAATGAAAAACTTGTATTGGTAGAGAGGTCAAGTTTCAAATTACAAATCAAGATTTATAATGCTCATGAATCAAAGTGGGCATGAAAGCCATGTAAAATGTCCTTTAATCTAAAGGACATTTTGGTAATAGACTTACTGTCTTAATTTGTACATTTTCTATATACAATATATCCAGGATTCAGGCACTGAAGTTACAGCTAACACAGAGCGATATCAGAGGGTCACAATATGCACACCACCAAACCACCAATAAGCTTGGAACAGAAGGTCTACGTAAAAAGCCAGGGTAAAACAGTTAAGGTACCTATTTTCTTATTAAAATAGGTATTACACGATGATTTTCTTGCTCCATTTTATTCCCATCTCCATAAACATTGTCATTATTGTGATTTTAAATATGTGAGAATTGCCCAGTAATATGACTAAAATTCTGTGTGTTAGCTCTTTGTCTGTCTTTGATGCATCTACTGTTCTCCACCTGGGCTACGATTTGCTATGTATTGAGCATAAAGTGCACAAATGTGTCATATCGGAATGTAAACTGAAATGTAAATAATTATGTAACTATTATTTTGTATTAAATGTGTCATTACATTTCTGTAACCAGGTGGTTACCAGACAAGCTTTAGTAATTCAAAAAACCTGTGAGTATAGACTGGCCTAGAGTCATGACATAGAATGACTCTATGCAATAATTCTGTGAGACGCTGCTAAAACCCTCTTATAAAGTTTCAAATTTATGGAAGGCTATTGTCAGCCAGTAGCATGCTGCTAGCCAAGCCAGCCATTCTAATGCATTTAGGGAATGTAAGTCTGAATATGCGACCAAAAAAATTGTCGTCGACCAATTTTCATATTCGATTACGTCGAATATGTCGAATAATCGCGGCAGCACTAAATTACCCAATGAATAATAATAATAATCAAAAACATCGAATTATTCTAGTTTAATTTGATATAAGAACTCTCTTTTTCTTGAAAGCTCTTAAAAGCTCTTAAAAACTCTAACAAGTGAACTATGAATACGTTTGAGCTTAATAATTTGGTGTACTAAAATACTAGATGTATAAAATGAGAAGTGTACAATTCCTCGGACACCCCTTCGAAGGAGAGCTAGGGGAGCTAGTTGGTATAACGTTTTGTACTATATATTACAATAAATAGTTTTTTTATATTTTACAGTATCACTAAATAAGAACAAAAGTGAAAAAAACGTGTTTTAGTCGATGTTGTGTTTTATCAGGGGGGAACTGTCTAAGTCACTACACTGTTTCTGACTCTGCTTTAAGTAAACTTCTAAATGAATTTTATGCTTTATTGAACAGCATTGCTTACTAAATTAATATGATTTCTGCATATGTTTATGTCAGGTGTTTATTTGCATTACTGCTTATAAAGGACTGACTGAGATTATATTGAAAATGTCTTTGTGTAGAGTATGTTTGTATGTTGCATAAGCGATCTACAGAAGGAAAACCTTAGTCTGTGACACCTAATACATTTAGTTGCATGGGATAATGAACCAAAAGTTTACTAGCTTAAAAGTAAGGCCTCATCCACACGGACATTTGAAATGAACGCGCTCTGAACGTCATAGGCGTTTTTGTGGCGTTTGGTAGCTGTCCAGAGTGTTTACACGTGTGTCATTCTGGTTTATACTTCTGCACTGAAAACATGGATCCCTATTCTTTCTTAAAACCGTTTACATTCTTGTTTTAAAGATCCTTCTGATACGGTGGCATAGGCAGGAGAGGAACAAACGCGTTTTTTCGCCGTACAGAATCACGGGACATATTCGGTCCTCTAGAACATCAACCTAACGCCATGTAAACGCCATAGCGACGTTTTCCTCGCGCTCATCTGGATTTTGATGCCAAGAAAACGTTGCATGCAGCGTTTATTTGATGCCATCCGAATGCAGAGCTGGCTAGGCGCCGGTGCTGAACGCCCGTGTGGATGCTTTGATTTGCTTCAATGAGCAGAAAAACAGGCAGCACTCAATAGGCGCTCACCTGGCGTCACGAACGCCAGAAAAACGCCTGGTTCAGACGTCCGTGTGAACGAGGCCTAAGAAAAGTAAAAGATACTTCTGATTTTATTTTTAACCCGTTTAATCCCAAATGTTTCCCTGCAAATTAAGTGCATGCATTTTACTCCTTAGACTTCCCTAACAAACACTATGTTTGAATTGTTTCATTTCTTGGTGGTTATGATAGTGAAAATGTAGGTTTTATACTCAGCAACAATTGTTGCCGATGGGAAACCACATTTCACCTATTTTTACCTATTTGACCTATTTACACCCACTGTGTGGTACATGTGTAGGGAATGGGTAGGGAACCCCTAGACCCTCTGACCTAGACCACTCACACGGCACAGGGCTCCCTTGGTGGAGGGCCATTCATGTACTGAAAAGATCCAAGGCCCGTCCCACCGCAGCGATCCAGCTGGTCAACCCCCGACGGGAGGCCGCTCTTCCCACCAAGATCTCATGTAACACCCCCTGGCCTGACCTCTGATAGTTAACAAAAGATAAATAGAATAAACAGCCAAAACCTTTGACAGCTAGTATAACTAGCACTATGACTATGTGTTATACTAGCAGCAACAATTGTTGCCATGCTTACATTTACTCTTCTTACGGTGAAAAGATGCATGCAGGCATACAATTCTCATTAAATATTAGTAGTAGACCCTTTAGAAAATATGTGTTCAAAATATTTGTTATATCTGTTAATTAAGGGATTTTACGAACTTCCTCATGTACAAGTTTGAGGCAGACATCTCTTTCCAGAGGTGCAGTCTGGATGTAAAGAGACGTGGTCATGTCTCCATTCACACAAGTCACATGACATTGATACAATTAAATTTTTTTTAACTTGCATTAGCTGCCCAAAGCCAAAACAACACTTTTAGAGCTTCCAATATAAAAGAAAAAAAATGGCAACAATTGTTGCCATTGGGATTAAATTGGTTAAGCAAAGGTGCCAAAGTGCTAAAGACATGTCCTTAGACTCTGGACATGTCTCATTTTCCTTTAAGTGTCTACATCTGTCTGTAAATGTGTGCAGAGCCTCCCAGTTTCTGCCCCCTATATAATACGTTGTGCAAGTCCCATTCTACACTCTATACATTCTATACATGTGCAAGTCACATTACTTTGATGTCCATTCAGTGGGGCGTGGATGAAGTGACTGGGGCGGATGTTTGAAGGAGAGGGTGAAAAAAAGCTAATTGATTCCATTCCTTGACAAACTGTTGACAAGGCAGAAAATGTGGGAATGCACATCCCTCTCATCTAAATAGAAAAAGCAGTATGCTGTAGATGTTGAAAGTTAAAAAAAAAAAAAGATTTATGATTCTAATTCAGCATCCTTGGAGACAGCATGGCAGGGTGCCCCTGACTCATCACTTTGGACAGGCAAGTGGACAGAGATGAAGCAAGTGAGTGCATTCAGAATTGCACTGATGACTGTACAGATGAAGGGGCCAGAGAAGGGATCAGGCATTGTATTGGACATAATAAACCCAAACTGGTCCTCTCCTCACTTCAAACCACTATTGTAAAAGGTTTTACTAATGGGTTTTGTGGGCAGGAACAAAGCACTAAATGAGACACATTGAGGAATGGGAATAGAGTTAAAGGTGAGGGAAGGGATGTAAAGTAGCATCTGCTGAGGGGTATCTGCAAAAAGAAGATGAGTTATACCTAATTGAGGTGATAATTGCCTTGATCTTGCTGTCGTTTTCTCTCTTTCTCTCTCCAACAAAACCCCTGTAATTATATTTCTTATATCCCAAGTATCTGTAGAGCCATCATTTGTGTAAAGTGTAAAGTGTGAACAAGCGACTAAAAACACCTTGATTTTCAGATGTTACTAAGCCTTTTGAAGTGAAAGTGATCATTTGTCATACATGAACACACCACACCACACAGTGTGAACAGCATGAAATTCTTCCTCTGCATTTAACCCATTCACCAGGGGGCAGCCAGGATCACAGCGCCCGGGGAGCAGTGTGTGGAGACGGCACCTTGCTCAGGGTACCTCAGCAGTCCCTAGCGGTCTTGGGAATCGAACCCGGACATTTTTATCGCAGGGCGAATGCCCTAACCACTAGTCTACCAGCTGAACTGTGTGCATGGGTTGTTGTGCAAGAAAGAAATAAAAAAAGAGAAAACAGTGGGTTATAACTGTCATCATGGTTCTGCCTCAAGTGACTTCAATGTGGGTCCTCATCTCCTGATTTCCCCCTTCTGTCTCTGCTCAAATCTGGCACCTCTTCCTCATCATAACCTGCACCTGTTCTCATATACACACATATATAATTTTGTTTTTCTCACAGTCTGCAAAGGATTGACAGTTAATTCAAGTATTATGGAGAACTATTGTCAATTTATTTGTTTACTAATGCAGGTCTAATATTTTCTCTTGTTTGCCATTACTTTGGATTCCTCTGATTACTCTACCTCTCTTGACACTTAGAACATCCAAAATAAACCATTCCCCTAAGTGCCTATAAGTGTGAAACATCATGTTTTTCCTAGCAAGAATATTTAAGATATAAGGTTGTGTTACAGGGAGAAATGTTCGTTTGATGACAAGCCATTAAACTTGCAAGCTGAAATAATTTGGCATTAGGCATGGTTATTAAGAAGATGTACGACTATCATTTTCAACTGCATCCAAATCTATGCAGGTCACTGGTAAGCCGCTCTGTCCTTTGGCACTGGTCCCTCTTGTCTTTTTCTACTGCTCTGACCTTGATTACCCTGCGTGTTCCCCTCAGTTGCTACAAGTAATTCCTTGTTTAGTGTTCTTTCGACTTTGTCATCTGGTATGAATTCAGAAGGAATTAAAAAGTAAAAATTGCCATTGTAGGATCTTAGCTCAATGTGCTTGTGAGTGGACCAAACCAGGAAGGAATTAGTGAAGCCAAAACTGACTTACAGCAGAAGGTGATCCTGCCAAAAATCTAGTGTGGCAGATGAAAATGATTCTTAAGAGGTTGATATATAATTATAAGTGTTGGCTCTCAGGAAGAACCTGGAAAGGTGTCTGATTGTGGTCCAGCTCTATATCCACCACTGGTGCTCTTCTGTACTCCTGAATTGCCTCTCCCTTTGTTTCATATATTTGGTAGGCATTGCAAAGTTTATTTCTTGAATATGAATTCTTCACTGAAATTATTAATTCCTTCTGAATTTCCTCAAAATGTACTCAAAAAGTGCTTCTGATCAAGCATTATGTATTGGTTTGTAATCTTTTAATAATGACCTATATAGTGTGATTAAAGTTCAATGTATTGCTTGATCATTTATCCAATAAGTAGCATACACGAGTGCTATTAATTTGTTAATTCCCTGAATCTCTCTCACTAAATTTACAAACAACACATCACTACTTTCTATGCTTGAGCTCAGAAAGTGTTCCAGCCACCACCACCACATCAATCCCACCAGCTGCTGCAGCTTCACTCCTTCCAGTCTGCATTGATCTTGTCTCACTGGCCCTTGGTGCGCCAGCCTCTCCAGCCTCAAGCACTTCAGCTCATCTTATCCCTGGCATTGCAATCTCTGCAATCTCTGCTGCCTCAGCTCCTCTGGTTTTTGACACTTAAGCATGCTGCCTGAGACTGCCTGAGACTACTTCCCTTTATCCTTGAGGCTTCCAACTGTTGTTATAGTGTGAATTCCAGGTGATACGATGTTATGAAAAATGTAATGCAGGATCGCAGGTAAGCAGGGTACAGGTGTGCTTGCTACATCTTCACTGTTTCTTAATCCACTGGTGCACATGTCAATTACCTGATTGACATAACTAAACAGATACTCAGTGGCTTCTGTTTTTAGTAACGTACTGATCACCTGTTGTTGTTTAGTGTGTATCAGCATGCTCATCGCAATACAAGGACCTCTGTCTCATTTCACCTCTTCCTCTGATAGCTGAAATAATCACAGAGTTGCGCATATGTTGTCTATGCACCCACCCCACCCCTGCCACCAGTTTACAGTGAACTAAAAATTAAATCCTGTCCTCAAAAGTGCATAAGCTGGTGCACATTGTAGGCTTCTTGCTCATTCTCATAATCCCTATGTGACAGCTCAGCACTGAAAAGACCTCCAGCATGGGCATCTTTAAAGTTCCTTTACTGTTCTCCATCGCTTTTTGCTGATATCAGCTCACAAGTTCGCCTTATACCAAATTTATTTGTCCTTTTTGAGATGCAATTGTATGTACAGTTATAGTATGTACACTCTGTACCTCTGAGGCCTACATTGGTTTTCTATATAGTCACACTAAATCAGCCCTTTTTTTTATCACATAAATAGGTTTTTATCACATAAAAAATGGATGAGCTGTTATGCTTTAAAAAATTGGAGAGGGGTCATATGTTGTGAGAATGGAAAATGTGTTTGAGAATTTCAGTTGATGCTAGGCAAAACTGCTGGTGTGTAACATTAGTACTTCTTATAAAGCTGAGCAATTAAGACAAAAATAACTAATTGTGTATTTCTTCTAAATTAAAACATGGACAGGAGCCTGAGTGGAGTATATGATTATCCCAATCGCCTCAAGTATCACTGTCAGTGCCTACATGAGCACTGAAGTCCCCCAGCAGAACAAGAGAGTACCCATCTCCAGCACACCCTCCAAGAACTCAAAAACGGGTGGATACTCTGAACTGGTGTTCGGCGCATAGGCACAAACAACAGTCAGGACCCATCCCCATACCCGGAGGCGAAGGCCGGCTACCCTCTTGTCCACTGGGGGAAACCCCAATGTACAGGCACCAAGCTGGGGAGCAATAAGTATGCCCACACCTACTTGACGCCTCTCACCATGGGCAACTCCAGACAGAGTCAAACCCCTCGCTAGGAGACTGGTTCCAGAGCCCAGACCATGCGTCTAAATGAGTCCAACTATAGATAGTTGGAACCTTTCAGCCTCACGCACATTCCACATCCCTAAAGCTAGCTTCTGCAGCCGAGGATAGGCCCCCACTTCTGGCTGCCACCCAACTCACACTGCACTCGAACCCCATGGCCCCTCCTACAGTTGGTGAGCCCATTGGAAGGGGGACCCATGTCATCTCTTCAGGCTTTGCCCAGCCAGGCCCCATGGGTATGGGCCCGACCACCAGCCGCTCGCCATCGAGCCCCACCCCCAGGCCTGGCTCCAGAGGGGGACCCCGGTGGCACATGTCTGGTCAAGGGAAAACATTTTCTTCATTGGGATTCTCATAAGTAAGAACTGACTATGTGAAATGCCTCAACAAAATTTTTGTCCCTTGTAGAAAATATGTAAGTTACTGCAAAAGCTACATTGCTTAGTAATACACATTATTAAAAAAATAACTGCGCTATCATCAAGTAAAAATTTAATTAATAACAGCTACTTAGTAAAAACAGAGCTTTCATACTTGCAACTAGCTTCTCCTCAACACTGGATTTAATGAGTTTAATTTTAAAAGATCTTAGTCATTTACATTTACATTTACATTTACATTTACGGCATTTAGCTGACGCTCTTATCCAGAGCGACATACAACAGTGCTTAAGAA
>JBBPDH010185980.1:0-17997 GCA_037974565.1 Clupeocharax schoutedeni | reverse complement strand
GCAACAGGACGGTAGTCATTGAAGCAGGAGGGAGATGACTTTTTTGGGACCGGAATGATGGTGGTGGCTTTGAAACAAGTCGGGACGACAGCCTGGTGGAGAGAGATGTTGAAGATGTCTGTGAGGACCTCAGTGAGTTCCACTGCACAGTCTCTGAGCGCGCAACCAGGAATGTTGTCTGGACCCAGAGCTTTGCGTGCGTTGATCCTGCTGAGGGATCTCTTCACACTGTCTGTGGACAGTGTCATCACCTGGTCACCATGAGGGGGTGGGGTCTTTTGTGCAGTGGTGCTGTTTTGCTCTTCAAAGCGAGCGAAGAAGGTGTTCAGCTCGTTCAGCAGGGTATAAAAGAAAGAAGCACAGTATAAAAGAAGTATAAAAGAAGCACAGTTAATGCAAGAAGTGATTCTAAACGTTTGGTAAATGTCAGGGTTCATAAGACCATACAACACCAAATTATGCCATTCATGTAAACTGGCACAAATCTTTTTAACCTTAAGAACACAAGCAGAAGCGTGACAAATTATAAATTGCCATCATACAGCTTCTTAAATGGAAGTTTCCCCAGTTTGTGTCAATGTTCAGTGTGTCAGACGTCATGCTAAGCTTTGTTTGGTGTTTCTATGTCATGTAGAACCAAAGTAACCAAATTGTAATTTAAAAATTTTTATAATAATAACCACTACTGGGGTTTAAAAATGGCTTCACAAACAACTGCCCATAAAGGACAGAAATGCCAAAGTTTCTTTTATTTTAGATCTTTGAAACAAACAGAAGAAACAAGTTCTTTGAAGCCCGCACAACTTTCAGGTAGGGAGTTTCAAAGAGAAGCTGAGCTGCCAAGTGAAAGAGCAGCAAACAGTGAGCATGTAGGAGAGCAAACCATTTTTATTTGTTGGAATCAGATTTCACAAAGCAAATTCCAGCAAACAAGTGTGGTTATGTCTTACCAAGGTAAAGTGACATCAAAAAAAGAGAAATTCCGAATTTATGACTACTCATGGCTTATTAACGTGCTCGTTAGACTTCATTTTGATGTATTTAGAGGTGCTGCTGTTGAGAATATGAGATGTGGGCAGATTGACACAGGCAGAAACAGACGGTATAATATTGGAGTGTGTCTCTGGAATGACAGCGGGAGCGAAGGCAGTAACACACATATACTGCTGCTGTCAAGACACTGTCAGCTTGCTTTGCCGAGGTCTTGTCAATCATCATCTCACTGCAGCCACTGCAAAGTTTAGAGACAATGCAGAAGCCGGATCGGGGTCAGAAACATTGCATAAGTTGCTCAGACTGGATATCTGAGCACTGAGCGGTATCAAGATTCACTGGATTTGCATTAAAAAGGTATTTACATGTAACTGTGAGAGAAACACCCTTATGGCATTGTATTCTGAGTTCTACTCAGGACTCTTTACTGAAGGAGTCACTCCAAAAATGCAAATATATACTAATATGTCAAATAAATGATGGAATTGAACCTGAACTTTTAACCTGCTGCCCAGTTGTGCAGTTTCTTATTGTGTGCTCAATCATTATCATTATGTACAATATTTTGCAATATATCACTACTCATTATTACTTGCAATAATGGACTTGGTTTAGAGAACAACTCCAAACCACAATTTGTGTTCATTAGAAAATGTTTCATTTACCTATAGTACTTGTATCCACCCCACAGCATGTTGCTTTGTGTGTTTCTGTATGACTAGTTAAGGCTCTTGAAATCTGACATGGTCAAGCTGTTTTCTCCTCCACAGCATCCTGATGGAGGCTCTAGGGAGGCCACCCAGGTCCTTGTTCTGTCTCTTGTGTACTCAAGACTTACTACTGGAGCTTCCTGCTGGTGGCCCTTTCAACTGATCTGGGATAAAGCAGCATGGTTTTTCTTCAGTCTTTCAAAATCCACTCACGACACTCTGCTGTGTTCTCTTTTTGATGTCAGCCTGCATCAAATTTTACTCTCTGATGCGTTCCTACTGAAGCATTCTTTCTGTCTTTTCCCCTGTTTCTTTTTTTTTATAGTGCTTGCCCTGTCTTTTCATATCTTTCTTAGCCCTTGTATGATCTCCTTTTCAGCTTTTGTGTGATTGTTTGTTTGCTGCGTGTGTTTGTTTTGTCTTTGTTAGTCTCCACCCTAGACCCTCTTTTTCCTTAGTTTCTTCATCCTAGCCCTGCCTCATTTTTAGTTTCTCCATCCTAGTGCCACCTTCTCCTTAGTTTCTCCATCTACCCCCCACCTCCTTTTAAGGTTCTCCACCCTAGCACCACCTCCTCAAAATTTTCTCCACTCTAATACTGCCACATTATTAGTTTCTCTACTTTAGTCCTGCACCTTTCTTAATTTCTCCACCCTAGCCCCACCACCTCCTTAGTTTCTTCACTCTAATCCCACCTCCTCATTAGTTTCTCTACCCTAGCCCTGTGTAGCCCAATGCTTCCACCTGTTTCTTGTTTCTGTCTCCTCCCCCACCCAGGTGTTTCTTATTATTTTATTTTATTTTGTATAAACAATAGTCTCTGTATTCAGTCTAGTTTCTTAATGTTTTTGCTTAATCTTTTTACTTTGTGTGTTTGCTTTGCTTTATCTTTCATTTTGTTTGTCTGGAGTAATTAATTAGTAAATGTATTTGTGTGCTAAATTACTATGACTGTATTTTAGTAACAAAACAACAAGAAACAGAAGACCAATTGAGAAACTGACCACACTGAACTAACATTTAGTTCGTTCCTTTGTTTAATTTATCGTTCATGATTGCATCCTATTCCACACTCTATGGATCAGTTTCCCAAAAGGAGATTAAGCCTGTTGGACTACCCTTTCCTTTTCAATTGAAAATCTCTTTTCACAGCGCTGCATAATCCAGGGCTAAGCTTAATCCCTGTCGGGGAAACCCTAAATGTCCACATTGGACCAACCAGTATCGTACGTTGTACATTGTACGTCGCTACGGATAAGAGCGTCTGTTAACTGCTACAAATGTGAAGACACTCAGTTACCAAACGTCTTGCCTGATTGGGCAGCTGGAGGCCTAGTGGTTAAGGTGTTGGCCCTACAGTCAGATGGTTGATCCCAACACTGCTAGCATCATCACTGAGGTACTCTTGAGCAAGGTACCATCTCCACACATTGCTTCCCAGACATCCATCCTTGGTGGCCCAATGCTTCACTTGCTGAGAAAGAATTTCACTTTGTTCACAATGTGTGCTGTGGTGTGTAAGGGGCCACTTATTTCTAGTGATTGTGAAGTTATTTGCAGTGATTTATGTGAATTTCTTTTTTCCCCAACAAATTTTAACACTCAAAGCTCAGGACTGAATGAATGAAAAACAAACCCCTCAAACTTAGTGTTAAACATCATTAAAGTTTTACTGAATGGAAAAGTGCAGGTGGCTCTTCTTGGAAAAGACCCCATCCGTGATTCTGAGGTGAGGCCTGTGTCTGATACGAGTGATGTTCTAGCACTTAGTACGCTCATCTCTCTTTCTCTTGGCTGTTCTCATTTCACTGAAAAAATCATGATGTCAATTATTCATGAGCTCTCAGGCTCTCTATCTCGATCACAGCATGACAAATAGGTCACTCTTCAGCCCGGGCACATTCACGAAAAGCGTGTAGAGAGAGAGGAAAGGAGGGAAAGAGACGGGATCAAAAAACTCATCATTCGGTTCATCCCCCCAACAGTGAACAGTGGGTTTCATTCACACACAACCCTGCATATCTTACACATCACAGCTCTCACATACTGTTACTGTGTCTACCATGTTAATGATTTTTTCTGAAAAGCTTTGGGTTACACTGTGGTACAATATCGTATTACATCACTGCTATGAATAAAGCTCCAAAATAAGAGTCACTATTTTTTAAATGCCTTTTGAAAGAATCAGTTGCTCTAACATTGTGAGAGTATTTCCTATTAAGTACTATTTTGTACTTTACTTAAGTATTATTAAACTAAATACTTTTACTCCATACTTCAACATTTCTGAGAGAAACAACAAATATTTAAGCTTCACACACCGCTAAACACACATTTTTATTTTTTTCTGCATCATTGCAACTTGGCAAACATCCTTTCATTTTGTGATGAAACAGCACAGATTTCTTGTCCTCGAAGAAAGAAATAATAGAAATACTCTAATGAAGAGCTATAAATGCTATACAATGAAATGGCAACTTCATTCAAAAGGAAAATGAATACTTGCTTACTTAAAAAAGGTTTTACAGGACCTGAATGCAGTTTGGTATAAAAAGAGTGTATAACTCTAAAACCTATGAATTAGCAGAACAATTTTACATTTGGAGCAAACAAAAGAAAAACTATTGGAGTCTTTTTAAAGGGCGAATGAGACGAATGGAAAGAGCAGTTTTCAGCTTTCTCAATCGCTCAACTTGCTAAGTCACATTTGTGATATTTTTAGCGCTCATGCCACTGAGTCGACAGGCAATGGGATTTTAATACTCCTCTTTTGTTCTTTTTTTCCAGAGAAAGGAATATTTTTGACACCTTTTTGCACTTTGGTTCCTGCAGAAGCGCTGATTGCTGCAGGTTTCTGCCCTCATTTCCTTATTTTGCCCAGCTATAGACCAGAGAGAGCGGTAACATATATTTACTAGACTGCAAAAAACGTCCCTTAAACCCAGCTTCATTTTATCTTTATAAAACTTAACTCATTCTTAGCATAATTAAAGACATATTAGACTACTTAGATACTAAGATTAGATAAGATAGTCATCAGATATGTACACATCTCAGCTGTGAACATTAATTAGTAAACCATTTCAAGATTTTAAGGCTCATCAAGCAGATGTACAATACCATACCAATACCATACCACAATACCATACCACTTTACAGTATATGGACAAAAGTTTTGGGACATCTGACCATTGCACCAACATTGAATTCAAATGAACTGTATTCAGATTTTAATATGGAGTTGGTCCTCTCTTTGCTTAGCCTCTGCTCTTCTTGGAAGGCTTTCCACAAGATTTTTAAGTGGTTCGGTGGGAATGTGTGTCCATTCATTCTGTAGAGCATTTATGAGGTCAGGCACTGATGTTGGATGAGAAGGCCTGGTTCGCAACCTCCATTCCAGTTCATCTAGTAGTTGAGTTGTAAAACCAGATCAAGGGGATTTTATAGTTTATTGGACATATTTACTTGGCCATGATGTTAAAATCACAACACTGTTACCTGCTATACCACTTACTGACGTCAATAAAAAAAAAGTTGGGTCATTATTCATGTCTGCCCCCTCATTCATGGTATTTTACTCAATATGCCTATGCGCAAATCCCAACGGAAGTAAGGGGCCTAACACAAACTTTTGGCCATACAGTGTATATTCTTCTGTTAAGAGGCACGGTATTACTTTCAGGGTCAAAAGAGGGCAAGACTGACACTGAGTGTGCCATTATAATACTGTAGTTTTCCATTACATAAAGGACATTTCCCACATATACTTTTCTTTGTCAGCTGACATTGACCCCAATGTTTATTGAAAGTGACTTATTTCAATGAAAATGAAAATAAAGTCCAAATGAGTAAAAGTGTGAGGAGGTATGGAATTCACAAAATCGTTCAATATTGACCATACAAATCATTCTCAGTCAGACTGCAAAATGAAAATGAAAGCTGCCTTGCAGGTTTCATTGTGAATATAAAGGAGGTGGGAGTCGGGTCCGTGGAAATCAGTGGAGTCAGTGGTCAAAAACACCTGTTGGAAAATGACTCCTCAACCCAGTTCCTTGATGCTGCTCAAACTGTTCTTCAAAGCATTAATGAATCAGAGGTTGTCTTTATTAAAGGGGTGTCTCTAGGAAGGGACGTGAGTACTTTTACAGAAATAAATGTAATGAGATTTGCTGATCAAAATGTAAATGATTTTCTCTCTTCATAGATCTGCAACTGAGGATGTTTCTCATAAACCCAGTTGTCTGCAGCCAGGACTGTCACTTTTATTGTAGTGTTGATCATCATCATCACTGTGAAGAAAAGTGCTGAAGTATGTGAGAAGACTGCATGAAATATTGAGTATGACTATATAAAGATCTTTTAGAAGCTGAAGGGTGGATCTGATTTGTTTAGCAGTTCAGCCCTGCCTGTTATCACACCTCATGTATACCTAATCTATAAGGACTTTGTGGAAGACCAGGATTCACAGTACTCTGCAAAAGTCTTAGCCACCAATGCATATAGTTTGAAGTCATTTAAATGAGAGGTAAGTTTGTTTCTGCCAAGGTGAACAAACAAATGCAAGCAAGATTTTTCCCCAAAAGCTATTCAATATTTTGTGTGCTGTTTAGAGGAATAGAGGTTCTCGCTTTTAGGTTTTTGCTTGATGCTCCCAGTCATTGTGTGTATTAGTAAAATTCAATAAGCAACACAGCAAATTAAATGTAATGATTTAAGAGCAAATCCTACATGAGGAAAGAGATCTGGAAATGTTTTAGCGAAAACTTTTCTGTACATAAAACCATTTACTACATTAATGTAATTTGTATGTATTACAATGTGTGTTTTAACACTAACCTAACACTACCTCCCTGTAGTAAATAGCCTTTAACCCGTTTAATCCCACATTTTTGCATGCATTTTACTCCTTAGACTTCCCCAACACACAATATGTTTGAATTTTTTAATTTTTGGTGATTATGATAGTGAAAATGTAGGGAAACTACATAGTCTAAATTTCACCTATTTTGACCTATTTGACCTATTTACTCCCACTATGTGGTGCATGTGTAGGGAACCCCTAGACCCTCTGCGACCACTCACACGGTGCAGGGCCCCCCTGGTGGAGGGCCATCCATGAACTGAAAAGATCCAAGACCCCTAGGCCTGCCCCCCAGCAGGGCGAATCTCACCGCAGCGACCCAGCTGGTCACCCCCCGACGGGAGTCTGCTCTTCCCACCAAGATCTCATGGAACATCCCCGGCCTGACCTCTGATAGTTTTAAGTTGTGTAGGAAAAAAAAGATAAACAAAAGATAAATAGAATAAACATCCAAAACCTTTGACAGCTAGTATAACTAGCACTATAACTATGTATTATGCTAGCGGCAACAATTGTTGCGTTGCTTACATTTACTCCTCTTACTGTGAAAAGATGCATGCAGGAATATAATTCTCATTAAATATTAGTAGTAGACCCTTTAGAAAATATGTGTTCAAAATATTTTAGCAATATCTGTTAATAAGGTATTTTACGAACTTCCTCTTGTACAGGTTTGAGGCAGACATCTCTTTCCAGAGCTGCAGGCTGGATGTAAAGGGGCCTGGTCATGTCTCCATTCACACAAGTCACATGACATTGATACAATTTATGGGAGACGAACTCTTTTTAAATTTTTAACTTGCATTAGCTGTCCAAAGCCAAAACAACACTTTTAGAGCTTCCAAAATAAAAATAAAAGAATGGTGACCATTGGGATTGAATGTGTTAAGTATACATTTTTCAAGGTACTAAGACTTTTGCACAGCCCTGTAGATCTTCCTTTCTACCTTCCTCTAGTTACAGCTGCAATCTGCAACACCTGTTCTGAGAGATGGGCTTCTTCAGAAGTCCATGATTGGCTGAAGCACTAAGAAAGGGGGTGGAGCAACAGGTTAGATGCAGGTTGGATCTCAACACAGCAGGAGAGTCGAACTGGAGGAGATTTGGCGACCTCTGATCTAAACTGTGCGAGACGAATGAGGATGACACTTGTAAAGCATTTCAAAGAAAGAGAAGCACAGCATGGAGGTTCTTATGACTGACACAGATGTTATGGAAAAGGTTATAGTAAAATAGTGCTGTGTGAGGAAATGGGGTGCTGTAATTGAATGGCATGATCACTTGGGTTTCTGTGGTGGATCAGGGGTCGGTGCTGCTGAATGTACAGCAAAGAAAAACGAAACAAGGAGCTTTCAGTGTGGGTTAAAGGTGACTTTCTTAGAAGAGACAGATAAGAGTTATGTGTCCATTACTACTGAAAGAAGCATTAAAGGTCGTGGGAGGTCATCCACACATGCCCCTCAAGCTTTAGAGTTAATGCACTTATGCAACAGAAGACGACAAAATCTTGCTTCATGCAGAGGATGAACCTGAAGGAAAACCTGGTTATTGGATAATATATGCAAAACGTGCATTAAAACTGAAGGATGGATCCTTTCACTTATAACTAGAAAGCGGCAAGTTTACAATTTTAATAAAAACACTGCATAAGCACATGTTCTTATGAGTGCGTCTTATATTTTTTGCTCATGTGAATTGATTTGCTCTCATTTGGTCTTTCACACACTGCACGCATTAGTCCATGCATTAGTCCATGCATTATGTACCCATCCCAGAGGCACTCAGTCCAGAGCAAGATCTTATTTAACCGTGAGCTGAAGGCCTGCAGGATTATGTGAAAAGCCCCAGCACAAAAAGGTGAGAAAAGAGAGGAAAGTAAAAGGAGGGACAAACTTGGATAAACACTTGAGAGCATGACTTAAGCTTAAATAATGTTAATTTGTTCTTTTGTAAGAACTTTTAGCAGTTTTGTCATTTAAACACATGTAAACATGTTCATTTTTACCCTTTTAAAAACATTTCCCCATTTGTTTTTTTCTACTTTCTTACACTAAATAAATACATTTCTATCAGTATAAAAATGCAGGGTTTATGACTTACAGATGACTTACAGATGGTTATTATACAAATCAAAACATTAACTGGTCTTGTTTTGACCTCCATTCACTGCAGTCCCTGTTAGATTATATGTAATAAATACAATAAGTTGGATCATTTTCTCTATAACATGTTCAGTGTTTCATAAAGGAACTGAAGGACAGATTAATTGTTCAGCATTTTAAATGTTCTTGTGTCGAGTTACTCTAGAGGGCACTATGAAACAGTCTGGTTTATATCTGCCCCAACATACCCCTGTCCACTCTTATACTGTTGTTAGATACAGTTCTTATAGGAGTATAGATTATTTTCCTATCAAATTCATATCTTTTAAAGTGGAATTATTCTATATGCAAGAATGTCTGCCAAAACACCACATATAACAGGCCTCACAGAGACTCAAAAGCCAAAGACATTCATCATAAGCATACAGCGATCAGCCATGGCCTTAAAACTAAGGAATGACATTGATATCTCATTGTCACCTGACAATGACACCTGTCAAGAGCTGGGCTGTATAAGTCAGCAATCAAACAATCGCTTCTTGAACTTCATTGGTGAGTGTCATGAACTGAGAGACTTTGAATTGTGATGGCTAGATCATCGCCTCAGATCATCTCCAAAACATTTGGTCTTTTGGGGGGTGCATACAGTGGACAGCACATACAAAAGTGGACCTACTATAGGACAACTAGTGAACTGATGACTGTTTGTTGCTTACCTGAGGAAGAGATGACACCAGGATGCACTGAGGAAAGAAGACAGGTTGGAAGAAGGAGTACAGACCAAATGCTCTACACCCATCATTACCTCCAGACACTGTGGTCAACCAAAAATTGCTTAAACACTATATATATATATATATGCGTGTGTGTGTGTGTGTGTGTGTGTGTGTTTAAAGCTCTCTGGTGCTCCTGCCATCTGTCAGTCAAACGCTTATGTGTCTGATAATAATATCAGAATTTAGTGTTCAAACAGCCCAGCTGTGCAGTCCTCGCCCAAATCCAACTTTAGATCAGACTTTGTGTGTTAGGCTAAGCCTGCGATGGGGAATTAAAAGAGCGTTTAGAAAAAGCAGGGCCAGGCTAAAGCAGCATTAGCCAAAGAAGGGTTTACAGCAGGCCAGTGGGGGAGAAAGTGAAGGATGCTCAGATTTGGGGGATGAAGGCCATATGGTGCAGCAGGTGGGATGGGGAGGGTGGAGTATGGTGTGTATTTGCTATAAATATGTGCCTGTTTGTCAGCTTTGAGTGGAGTGACAAAGGACAAAGAAATGCCGTCTGACATTTCAAAACGTTTGAGTTTATTTATTCAGTTTGGCATATTAAATGTTAAGCAGTTGCTGTATGAATAAAACAACCCCACAAGTAATATTTGTGACATTATTAGTGATAATAGTCTGGTTCCAAATGGCCCAATTGCACTTCACAGACTAGGAAATGAGAGTACATGACACAATGGCCTGCTATTAATCTCTCTGTCCTTCTCTGTCTTTCTCTCTCTCTCTCCAGCCTTCCCTCTGCCCCACTTGTGTACATCCTCATTCATTGTCTCAGCAGGGGAGGGAACTGATCCAGAAGGTGTAAGCATGTGTGTGTGTGTGTGTGTGTGTGTGTGTGTGTGTGTGTGTGCGTGTGCGTGCGCGTGCGTGTGCGTGTGCGTGCGTGTGCGTGTGTGTGTGTGTGTGTGGGTGTGTGGTGTGTGTGTGTGTGACAGGACTCTGTATGGGGTCGGATGATTCAGTTGAGGGAAGTAAACAGCAAAGCTTGGGTCATACTTCTCACACTCCAACCTAACACCTCTCGCTTGTGCTGTGTTTTGTCTCTGATTCATAGAATGTGCTGGTCTCAGATCATTGAATGAATTACATTCACTGATGAGATTAGGAATCTTGGAGATAATATAAGGGCAAGGTGTGTGAATTACACTTGGGTATGTAAGTACAATGGTTATAAGTGCCGGTTTCCAAGTCAGGGATTAGACTAGTCTAGAACTATATGTATCTTTCAATAGAAATAAAAACATTGGAGTAGTGTGTAGTCCAGGGCTAGGCTTAATCTCTATCAGGGAAGTGTGCCAGTGTTAGCTGATACCTGCTCATTATGAGGAAGTAGGTTCTGCCACAGGACCGTTAGTGAAGTTGGGCACTGGTTGACTTGTAGTGGATCACAACTAGCATCTCAAGTCATATTAAAATGTTTAATTGAGCTTCAATGCTCTATCTTAATAATTCAACTCATCCCAAAGGTGTTCAGTGGAGCATCAACGCTCCAGCTCATCCCAAAGGTGTTCAGTGGAGCATCAACGCTCCAGCTTTAACCAGTTATTCTTATCCCAAATACTGGTGCTTAAGTGCTTTAAAACAATTCTAAAGTGCTCAGCGAAGCTTTAAGATTCAGGATTCTTTATTTGTCACACACAAGTACAACGACCTGTAAGACTGGAATTTGGAAACACTAAAATATAATAAATTATACAGAAAAAAATGTAGAACTAAGACAAATGTAACAAACAAGCAAAATCTGTACAGTGTGCAGAATGTAACAATAGAATATCTGTGCTGTAAAATGTTGTGTGCTTGTTTGCTGGCTGTCATATAGATTTAAATAACTGGAGCTTCTATGGTCCTACGAATTCCAAAGGCGTTCAGTGGGTCTGCAATGCTTCAGCTCATCCCAAAGGTTATCGCTGGAGTTTTATCCCTTCATCTCATTCTAAATGTGATCAGTGGTGCTTCAATGCTCCTACACTTCAACTATCCAGCATCAAATGTCCAATAAAGTCAAAAGATGTGTAAAAGTGCTCCAATTTATCCAACTTTAATGCTCCAATTTATCTGAAAGTTTTTTAGTGGACCTTCACATCTCCAATTCAACTGAAAAGAATTCAGAGGACCTTCATGACTCCAACTCATCCTAAAGGTGCTTCATCATTCCAGAGAACGCATTTCCTCTGGTGTGCTCCACAGTCCAATGCTGGATGTGAAATGATGAGTAGTTATTTAAAAAATGATAAATAAGAAAAATAAGAAACTTTGCAATAGGACACCGGAACTAAACATCTGTGATGTGGACAAAGGTTTTACAGGCTTATAAATGTACATTTGTTGAGATTAACATAGATGGTGAAAAGCAATAATGTGGTTTACATCTAAGTCTGATGGTGTATACAGGAACATGGAAATATATTCCTACAGAAATCTTCTGTCATCCATGGTGTGAACACAATAAATACTGAGAGATTTATATGTATAATTGTATTTGTTTGTATATTTTTAAAATTGCACCTTCTGTATTTAATGTTACATGTTTGTATTCTTAAAATTGTACCTTTTATATTTTTTCTTTTTAATGTTACATGTATGCACCTGGAGTTTGAGAGTAATGTAATTTCAATTCTCTGTATGTCTGGTACGTATGGCAGATTTGACAATAAAGTTGACTTTGACTTTGACTTTGAAGACTTACTGGTTAGCTGTTTTTGGTCCTTACAATTGTGTCCTGGTGGTGAAACAAACTTTGTTAACTAAATGGCTGTTATATCTAATGATAAAATAAATGAAGGGATGTTCTGTGACTTTGGCCCAGTACTATATATCCCATCCTTTTTAAGGTAACTGCATCCTAATGACCACATGATGGCACTGGTCATCACTGTCTATGTGTGCCTGTACCTATACTGGACAGGAATAGCGTGATGTTGGGCAGATGTTTCAAAGCGTAGCAAATTCCCAGAACCAAGTTGTATCCAAACTGCAGTGAGCTTAAATTAGATCCAAGTGTCCTTGTGGAACTCATAAATCCCCAAATCAAAATGGCATGTAGTGGACGGTACAGAGAGGAGAAAAACTAGGATAGTGGAGCTATGGTTATATGTGCTTTTAAATGAATACGTTCCTGACTTTCCACTTTAAAAAGACAAAGCACCATTATGGCATTTAAATGAGGCTACCATGAATGTTCTGATTCGAATGTGACTCTTCCTTACTGTAAATCTGCTGACATATTTCCCAGTAAGCCCGTTTTAGGAGCAGGCTGTTTAGAAGAGTAAAATCAATTAGGTGAGCAGAATGTGAAAGAGTGAGAATTGTGCTCCATTCCACGCTAACAGCTCTCCATTAAGCCATCATTCATAAAAGCATTGGTCTTATTATTTCACTAAAACAGGCTTTTACTTTCTCTTAACATCTATTTCCCAGCAGTGCCTTTACTCCTTGAAAAGGTCTCTATAAAGGTGTCTATATGGAAGTTCTCAAGGGGAGCTAACTGACTATCCACACCAACAGGATCTCACTAAGGCATGTATGTTTGCTGTAAATGATGAAAAAAGGCTGAAATACACCCAACATTTGCACATAAATCCAGTGCAGCTGTATTTCATTGCCACAACAAATGCCTATTCATATGGAAATGTTCACTTCATAGCCCCTCATTGTTCTGCGTGATGATTTAAACATTTTAGTTTACTTGTGCCGTCACTCATAATCATATAGCTAGTCATTTGTAGGTGGTTCAGATGTTATATATTGGTATACATGGCATCAAACATGGATCAGATGGGTCCACCTTGCAAAAAGGTGTTGTAAAAATGTTAAACCAGTTAAAAAACAAGGTATGAATAGATAAACTAACTTTGTGGCTAGCAACTTTCTCTTAGCGTCCTCTATTAGCCTCGCCATTGAAAGCAGTTGACATGTTGGGCTCCAAAGCTTGGCAACAGTAGCCAAGGTGGGTGGGGTTAAGTTTAGTTTGTTTTGGCCTATGTAATAATGCTTTGCCATGCTACTGCTGTTGCACTCCTCAAACTTTGTGAGTGCCTGGGTGGACAATGTCTCAAATTATAACTGGCCCATCAGAGTTTCTTATAGGGCGGTTCAGTTGAACAAAGGAGTCCCCAAAGACAATAAAAGCATGAAAAAAGACTAAAACTATGGAAAAATGAAAACATGCACCGAAAGAAATGCACGCCTTATTTGGTCACAACAAAATGAGGCAGGACTTCAGAGGACTGTTTAGGAGGTATGTAATAAAACAAATAGAACATGCTGTTCTTTTGCAAGCTCTCTGTTCTTTATCTATACACAGTTGGGCGTGACTACTTGGACATGAAGCTGTGTGTGTTTGTGTATATAATTACTGCTCCTGCTCGTGGCCCTGTGCCCCTGGAGGGCGCTGCAGTCGTGTGTGCGATGAGCCTTTGGGTTTCTCCCAGCTCTTGCTATGCTGCCCGACCTTTCCCTGGGTGATGCTACCTGTCCGATGGCCAATGAGAACGGAGGATTAATGGGATGTGTGTGTGTGTGTGTGTGTGTGTGTAGGTTTGGGCCTTATTAGTAGCCAGGAGGAGGGATGCCATAAATCATGCACTGATTCCACCATGGAGAATCCTTGGGGGGTTTAATGGCTGCAGAGTGAAAGATCCTGGGTCACACACACACACACACACAAAATCATGCCTTTGGCACTGGGCCCACAGGCAGAGCTGCTCCTCAGGGCCCTAGTGGACTGAACTTGCAATACATGCAATAGAAATGAACTTTTGTGCTTGAATTAGCCCAAAACAAATCCAAAGGAATTGGCCCAAAGTATAGTACCATCTTGGACCACCTCTCATTTCTGATAATTGGAAATCTGATTAGAATAAACCTGAACACAAACTTTCTCACAGACAATTGATACATTTAGACAGTGACATCTATAAATAGGGTTTGGGTGAGACATTATCAGATTTAGTAGCATCAGTCAATATGAGCAAGAGATTCACTGTCTGTGGGGCTATTGATCATATCTTGGACCATGAGAGTGATACTGAGGACAGAGGGCTGAGCAAAACAGAGGAGGATGTGTCTGAGGGAGACATGGTGTTCAATATGACCCTGTTGTACGTCGCTCTGGATAAGAGCGTCAGCTAAATGCCGTAAATGTAAATGAACAAGAGGACACATCTGATGAAGAGGAGAATCCAGATGACACAGTGGGCCAAGCCGAACATGGTCCCTAAGCCGTTATGACACCCAGTGCAGAGCACCAACAGAGAACATCATCAAAATGACTGTGAGGTCTACTAGATATGTTGTATTGATTGGCCCATATATCATCTCTGGAGAAGATCCTGCTTGAGATGACCAGCATGGAAGGGAGAATGGTGTTTGGCAATAGCTGGATGGAGATTGAAAAAACAGTGAGTCGGAATATGTCTCACTGCAGGTTTAAATGCATTAAACAACTATTAAAGCTTAATCACTGAAGTAATTTACTTCCTTGTGATGATTCTTAATTTACTCAACCACTGAATTATGCAGAAACATTAAAGGAAACTCTGTAAAAAATATTCCTTCAGCACTGGTGGGACTGGAAGACATGAGGAGGGCTGGAGCAGATGGGTTAGAGCAGCAGTCTGGCTTTAAGCTCCAGTCTAATCCTGCACGCCTCATTCTTAGGGTTTTTCACACATCAAACACTGAGCCGAGTGTCAGACACACACTTTATTCTGGGAGAGCAGTGACAGACGAGTGCAGAGAAAGAGAAACTTTCTGCATCCCTCCCTCTGCCAGGAGACTGGATCAAACCCTCTCCAAACACAAGCACAGGCACTCACACACACACACACACACACACAGGCCTACACATTCATACACTCCCTCTCCCCATCTCTCGCTCGATGTTGCTCTTTCATTTCCTCATATTTCTCTCTCACACTCTTCCTCTTTTTCTTCTCTCTCTTTCTGAATGTCTCTCATTTTCACTCACAGAAATACCCACATGCCTGAGCATACATAGTCTCTCTCTCTCCATCTCTCATTCAGTGTCTCTCTTTCATATCTTCTCACTTCTCTCTCATATACTGTTCCTCTTTTTTTCAGTTTCTTATTTTTTCTTCCTGCATGTTTTTTACTTTCATATACAACACACACACACACACACACACACACACACAGTCTTTCTGTCTTAATTTGCATAGACGTTACAAATGACATCATTACAAAAGTAAATAGCAGTGCAAATGAACATGTAAATAAAAGAGCACAGTGAAAGTCATTAATCAAAAGCACAGATTGATAAAAAATAATAATTAAAAAGCTCAACTCCTCACTTCACTGTCTCCCCCTCAAACTGTGTAAAGACTCTTCATCTGTCTCCTTTTCATCTGATCTCCTGTACACCTGAGATTTCCTTTCTCTCTCTGTCTCCCTCTCTCTCTCTTTCTGACAGTCATCTTCCTCTCTTGCTCTCTGTCTCCCCTTCTTTCTCTTTTTTCTCTCTTCCTATTAAACTATTTTGCTGTCTCTGCCAGCTCTCCTTCTCTCTCTCTTCCTTTCTCTCTTTCTCTATCTTTTTTCTCTGTCTTCTTATTAATCACTCTCTCTCTCTCTCTCTCTCTCTCTCTCTCGCTTTCCCTCTCTCTCTGATAAAGATAAAGAGTGCTCGGTTTAGTACGCAGCGTGAAAAGCGTCAACTGAGTCTACAGAACAAATGGGGTCATTTGTTTTGGATTCAATCCTCTTTGTCACATCATCACTACCATACACACACAGCACCTGAGTGTGTGTGTGTGTGTGTGTGTGTGTGTGTGTGTGTGTGTGTGGGTGTGGGTGTGTTTGTCCGTGTATGAGTGAGTGTTTACCTTCATCATCCATGCGGTAAATTCTCAGGTCCACCGTTTACAGTGTGAGTGATGGAGACAGCTTTAAGATTTCTACTCCAGCCCATAAGTTGCCCTGGGGACATTGAGGGAACGGCCAAAAATCAGATTTACACAGTGTCCCCTTCAGCCTAAGTGTTGTCGATCATCAAAGACGTGTCTGGTGTCTGAAGTTTGCTTCTTTAGTTTTTCACTGGAGCTGCAATGCTATAATGTAGTTAAAACATAATGAGGCCTTATGTTCATCAATTAGCATAATGAAAACTGCCTTGATGATCAAGCTCTTGCTTCAGTAGACTTTCTCAGTTGTATTCTGACAACACAAATTAAATTTACATGGTAAATTTGGAGTAATATCCTCTCTTACATCTGTGATTTTATCTCCTCCTTGTTCAGTGTTTCTTCTCCCTCCTCTCCTGAGAAATTTCAAACATTGTTACCTGTTTTCCAGCAAACTCAGCCATGGTTGGATAATTATAATAACATCAAGTTGCACCATCATGAACTTCCAGACCTCACTTAGGGACAAAAATAGACAAATGCTAAAGAAATGGACCTCTTCAAGTCACTGTTTGTAGTCAAATGTATCTCTTTAAAAGGTCCCATATTGTTCTCATATTTTCTGTTTTTGGTTCAGTTTTGCTTATATATACATATATATTTATTTATTAGGGCATTAACACAAAGTTGACTAGTTGACTTCAGAGACCAACGCCCCCTGAGTGAAGTCGACTACTCCTGTTTTTTTCTTCCCCTCTCTCTGCCCTCACTTGTGTACACAATGCAATCTTTGCCTCTGATTGACTTACGCTGACACGCGTTCCTTTGTTTAACCAATTATTATAGTCCCTTCATAAAAGCGGTGGTACCGTTGGCACCAGGAGAAACACCAGACCACAAGAAGACAACAGCAAAGAAGACAGACACTCATCACATGTGTAGAAGTATTTCACTCTGCACAAAAACAGCACAGTGACCTTGCTGGGCATCTGAAGCGCACCGCTAGCTAAGATGTCTAATGCTAGCACTGCAGGGAGTCGTCCTGCCGGAGCTTAAGCTGTTCCCACTCGCAGTTGTTTACCAGCACATTTAAGGTATTAGTATTTGTTTTGTATTTTTTAAATGTCATGTTGATTGTTAATGTTACAGAGCACTTTAATAGAAGTTGCTCAGTGTTGGACGCCTGTGTTCCTCTGCTGTGTGTGTGATGACGTCATCAAATGACTAGTCGACTCGACTTGGACTTTACTGACCGACTAGTCGACTTGAGTCATTAATGCCCTAATATATATATATATATTAGATATATATATATCGCCATTAACCACCCCCCCCCAACCGGTGGGCATGTTAGAGGTGGGCATAGATAAATTTTTTTTAACGCCGTTAATTGCATGGAATCTTGGCGTTAAGCATGGTTCTCAGAGGGGGCATGGCGTTGTGAACGGCAACGGCAATATCGCAATACCGCGCGATAAGAATTTCACGCATTAAAGCCGTTAACGGCCCAGCACTAATATATAATATATATATATATATATATATATGTTAGAGGTGGGCATAGATTAATTTTTTTAACGCCGTTAATTGCATGGAATCTTGGCGTTAACGGTGTTAACGGCGATAATAACCCCCCTTCCTCCCCCCGAGACACCGAGAAAGACTTAAAACGTGCGTGAACCGGCCCTGTCACTG
>JBBPDH010185971.1:0-14500 GCA_037974565.1 Clupeocharax schoutedeni | reverse complement strand
TAACCCAGCATGTTCAGCCTTATCATGAAGCTCTGCTTTCCTCTGTGGGGGAAAGATGTTTAAACGGACATTTTAGTAATGGCAGCTGCTGTGCACCCTCAGCTGGATTAATCTGGACAGTTGGGGTTGTCGGTTTGAAATGGGTTCCAACGAGAGTCATACAAGGTTTAGGATAATGTAACTTTGGGAGAATATCCCCAGGACTTTGCTTTGAGCTTAGGTATGCAGTGTCAGTCCATACAATTGTATTACAATGTCACCTCTCTAAACTCTTCCCCAAATCCAACCAGCTCTGACTTCTGAGTGAATATTTTAGGCATGGTGTCTTCAGTAGACAGTATGTTTATTCCTACTTTTATCTACTGTCATTTGTAATGCTACTTCCTTCATTTTTAACAAGAAAATCGTACATAATACAGCCTAATCTCTCACACTGTTTTGCTTCTGCCCTTTTTTTTAAAAGTACTTTGGATTTTCTGGTGGTAAATAGCTTTGTTTAAGTGCACCTGCAAATAAGTACCTTGCCTAATGTGGATAATCATGCCTGTATTGCATACTAGGTTTGGGATTTAATTAGTATGTACGTTAGTCACATGAGTTACAATTATACCAGCAAATCACAGTTTCTGTTTGTTGGGGGGTTTTTTGCAATATTTCAGATGTCTCACTTCTCTTGCCAGCTATCTTTAGTGTCATCTCGCTAGCAATAACACAAACACCTACGGATGTTAGTAATTACACGCCTGCAGATGGATAGAGACAGATGAAGATGTAAGTAAATAAAGTTTTAACAACTTAAATGCAGTTTTATACTTTCCACATCCATTCCATCGCCCATTGCAGTTCTCCCTGTCCTCCACTACATACAATATCACCTTTATTTATAAACTGCTAGAATCTCACAATAAGAATAAGTCTAAATCTGTACAATGACAGGTCTCATTGATATTCATAAGGTAAGCTCAAGCTTGTTAAGCTCAACATGCTGTTCCAAACAAATCCATTTTTGACACAAAACGCACTCTTGAGGGCTCGGCAGAGACATAAGACGCAAATCCTCCCCATACTTGCAAGGAGATGACCTTTCAATTTGTTTTCTTGTATCAGATTTGTACGAAAAGAGAAAAAAAAACAGCTTTATCTCTCCAGCCTGTTTTCCTGCCTTTCGGTGCTCTGGGACCATGGAAAGAGAAGGGCACAGTACAAACACACACACACACACACACACACACACACACACACACACACACCAGAATTTTTTCAGCCCCTAATGAGAAAAAGTGCTAGGTTAACAGAAACACATGCTTAATCCCACTAAAGGATAACAGCATTGCTTTTGCTGACCATAGTAATGAGCCTGGTGTCAAAATGTCGTCTGTTTTAGATTATAAGCAGTTATTATTTAAGGAACTACATAATAGGGAAGTGTAGTGAGAGGCGATACATATAATCAAATGAAGCATGCAAATAACTTCTGGTAGTTCAAGACATGGCAAAAAACAAATACACTGACAGTTTGAAATGGTCTGTTCGATATCATACTTCCTTATCTAGTATGTAATACACTGCTTTAGAGCTGAAACTCACTCGCCTGCAGTTTGTTCTCCTCCTCAGCCCTCCCCCTGTGAGCCGTGGCACCTCAGGAGAAACCCTGACTGAGATATGTGATGCAAGAGCGAAAAAGGGGGAAAAGTGCTGTAAACCAATGGCACTACTTTAATAATCTGATCATGACTTAGGTAAATGTCTATCTCAGCACAAAATTAAAGTATTGATGAGCACATGTTACCTCATATACCATCGGGCCTCAGGTGACATTGACAGAAATGTGACAGCAGGGGGTTCTTTCTGACCTACTTTAACTTAGTCTGCAGTGTACAGGCTTCAGAGGCCTGACTTTAAGGCAGAAACGTCAGATAAATTCAGATTCAGTGTTGAAATGCATTCTAACAGAACTGCTCTTGGGATTATTGCGATCTCAGACCCTGAGCACTGGTCCCTGATGTGTACTCCTCTCATCAGGCCTCAGAAAAGCAGCTGCGTGAGCATAACTGACCCACCAGGTTGCTGTGTTGTGTCTTTTTCCTCTTCCTCCTGAGAGGTCAGTGTCAGAGCATTCTGTGAGCATTCTGCCTTTATTCCAGTTTCTCCTCTGTTTCATCACCATCACTGCTGGCCTATCTGTCAACTCTTTAGTTTACTAGGAGTTGGAATATTGTAAAATACAACAATAACTTGAGAAAGTGTATGTTTTAATGTTATGCAGAAATGTTATGGGATACATTTCTTAAAGACGAAATGGATAGCAACTGTCACATCACACCAGCTCTGTGCTATAACATCCCCTCATCCATTGCTGAATTTGCAGCTTCTTGTCACATTTGGGAGATTCATTAAATACTTGCCTCTGTGTCCTGTAATTATCGTTAATGCCACCAGTCCAGATGTTTGCACACAAAGCAAATAATTTAACTCACATTTTCTAGCTCAGAGAGACCTTTAGAGGGGCAGGCACTTAAATAAATATGGGAGGTGGAGAGTGAGTGCAGTGAGTGACAAAGGTTTGGTGGAGTGGGAGGTGGGGGGCTGTCTTTCTCTAAACCTCAACAGAGGAAGGTTGTAGATATGGACAGAGCATCGTAGTTGTTGACAGATTTTTTTAGGTTGGGCTTCACCAAAAAGGGTAGTATGTACAAAGCTTCAGTTGCTTGAGCACCTAAAGTCCTCCTTTTGCACACACCTGAGCTCAAACTAAAATATAGCACTAAGTACTATAATACATAAACTCCTTTTGCTTTTAGTCAGGGGCAATTACTCATGGTGCAGTTGGGCCTATAGTGACCACGGCCTCTAAAGATTGAATCCCTCCTATAGACACTGACACAATTGCACATGCATGACTCTCAGAAAGATTCCATTTCTTAGCAACAAACCTCCATGGCAACCATCTGCACACAGAGTCTTCACAACCTACAACATGACATATTTATTATTTGCAATTCTAAAAATGTAATGATTCCTTTAAAAAAATGTATCAAAATACATATTTTTTCCAAATGTGTGTTGCACAGCCAAGTATCTCAGGAGTCTATGGAACTTTCTTACAGCTGGGGTCTAGTGATTAGGGAGTCGCAATCAGAAGGTGGTGGGTTCAAATCCCAGCTGCCAGTGGCACCAATGAGGTCCATTGGAGCAAGGTACCAATCACACACACTGCTCCCTGACACCCCTCATTGGCAGCCCACTGCTTCACTTAGGTAATGGTTAAGTACAGAGAAAGAATTTTACTCGGTGTGCTGTGACTATAAAGGGGTCAGTTTAGCAAAAGAAGAAGACAAAGGTGGTGGGTTTGAATCCCAGGACTGCTAGTGGCACCACTGAGGTCCCTATGAGCAAGGTACCGTCCCTACACACTGCTCCCTGGGTGCTGCATGGCTTGCTGCCCCCTGCTTTACTTGGTATTGAACTCTCAATACAGCGACCAATTTTGTGCTGTTTTCAATGTGTGGTGTGTTTACGTATGACAAATGGTCACTTTAAACATGGCCAGTGTCCTGTCAAACAGCTTAAATATGATCTTTTATGATCCAGATGAGCAGTCTAATGGAAACGTTAACCTTAACATTAGATGCTGTGAGTGGAATGGAAAGACTTGAAAGCATCAGCATGCAGCAACAACCAAATGATATCTTTTTGCATGTGGACCAAACTCTAGCAGCACCCACTGGACTTAGTTATCAGGGTTTACACGTTTAGTTTGATTGCTGTGAGTTCAGGGCATGTAAGGTTTTGATGAAGGAGCCTGGGATGTTGTCCCCTGGTAGGAGAAAGTATGGGACAGTGGCCAGGAGCTCCAGTATGAGGTAAGTCTGCCACCTGCTGGTTATGATGCCATCCTGTAGGTCTTACCCCATTGGCTACACATAGAGGAGACGTCATCAAGAGCGCGACAGCTTGAATGGTTTCTGATTCATAACCCAAAATAAACTAGGTGGCTACATGTCTAACGAAACAAAAGACAATTTACAGTTTTCCTTCGCAAAATGCAACGAATTCTTTGTGAAAGACATGGTAAGAGACAATAAAACCTCTCTCATCTTTGACACTTATAAACTGCAACCGAATTTCTCATTTTTCTACTTTCGTCTGTTCCCGATTAGATCAACCGTCTTCATTTCCTTCTGTCTGCTGTATCTTCCTCTCTCACAACAACTGCTTGCATGTCTTCCCTCGCAACACCCATAAACCTCCTACTAGACCTTCCTCATCTCCTCTTTCCTGCAGCTCCATTCTCAGTATTCTTCTCCTAACAGTCTCTCCTCAGCAAAGGGTCGAACCAACGCAATCTCCTCTCTCTGACTATTCCACCAAAACGTCCAACTTGAGCTGTCCCTCCAATAAAGTAATTCCTGATCCTGTCCTGCCTCGTCACTCCCGGAGCAAAACTTAATATTTTTAGCCCTGGCAGTTGTTTCCTGTCTTTTCGTCAGCGGCTCTATTTGTAAGAATCAACATGCTTAGAAACAGAGCCGGGGCAGAGTTGCCCCTGCGTTACCATCATCCGTTGCCCCAGGATGCAGGTAACCATTGCCCTCTCTGCTCCTTGCATCCTCACGTTTCCCCTATCCTCCCTCTCATTCACACCCAGGGTCATTAGCTGGAGAAAGTGAGGTTCGTAGTGGCGCTGGTCATCAGCTGTTTCTGTAGGGATAGTTTTCCTCAAGTTCTGAACCTGCTTGGGTGAACTTTAAGTGTAAATTCCCTTCATGTACCTAGCTAATCTAGTGCTCTTTGTTCAGGCAATATTTGCTTTTTGAAGACTGGAGTGAAGGAAGGACCGAATAAAGGAAAGAGTTTCTACGTTTGCACTGCACAAGATGAGAGGCCGTGCAGCTTTGTGGTGCCTGCTGAGTGAGTGAACTTCTGTAAATAATGGAAATTCTGTAAATTTATACATTTTCAGCACAATTCATTCCACATTTAATACATTGCAGCAGCTATGTTAAAATCTTCTACACAGCATACAACATTAGTTCAGCTTATTGTGGGGTGGTGGAGAAACTGCTAATTTGAAGTTACTTTCACTCTCAGAGTTCCAGCCTCACACTGTCTTCGCCATGAAGATGCACTGGTTGAACTTCAAGCATTAATTCACAATGAAGCACAGAATAATCACAGGTAATATGTTTTAAGGTTATGTTCTTATTAGGCTGGATAATAATAATAATAATAATAATTAAACATTTTATTTGAGGGCCTTTCTAAAACCCAAGGTCACCTTAAAAAGAGAGAGAAAAAGATACATTTGACAACAAGTGAAATCTATGTTCAAAGCGAGTAAGCCAGTTTGAATAAGTGGATCTGCTGATGCCATACGAGTCTTTGAATGAGGTTCTCTAAATCATTTTATAACAATTTCTCACTTCATCAGGTTGTTGTATCGCTGTGTGACCGGAAAGAAAGAGGGACAGAAGTGGTGTGGGAGTATTCCATGGTCTGAGGTAATACTTCTTTACTTTGCTCAAGGACGCTTTTTAGAATAAACAATAAACTATTACTCAGTAGGGTTTTATAATCAATATACTGTACATTTAGGTGGTCCATTTTCAAATAAAGTGACTGTGCAACATAAGAGCTGTCAGCATTTTTATCACTGATTAGTCTGTAAAGATGTGTATTCATTTGTATAAATGTCATTTACAGAAGGACACTGAGAGCCCCTTGTCAAACAAGAAGAATCAGCCTTCTGGTGTACCTCCTGTTCGGAACCCTTTCAAAGCCCCTACCAAAGTAGAACAAACCTCAGAGTGGAAAAAACTTCAAGCGAGCAAGGCGGAGATGACAAAGTCGGGTCAACATATAGACAATGAGTGCAGAAGGACCAAAGAGGATGAAATGCACAAGAACAAAACAGAGAAAGAAGTGAATGGAAAAAGCAGTTCTGAGGTTGCAGCACCATTGATGGGTGGGGGGACTGTCAGTTCTGCACAGCCAGAGTCCTGGAAAAATAAGAAACTTCCTCCTGGAATGAAGATAAAGAAGCGAACATCTGATGAGGAAAGGAAGTGCAGTAGCAGCAGTGAAGCGGCTGTTTGTGGAGGAGGGAGTTCAGAGAACACTAAGAGCTCTAATACTAGCAGGAAGTGTGAGAGTCAGATACAAACTGAGAAGCAGACTAAACCTAATACCCCCAGAGCCTTTGACGGAGACAAAAGGGATGAAAGAGCAGCCACAGAGGCAGTTCTGTCAGAAGTCTCACAACAAAACCTTTCCCAAAAAGATGAGAGGTATAGTGTGAAAACTACTGCCACAGACAGAGTGAAGGGAAATATGACCGCTAGCAAGACGGTTACATCAAATAGACATTCTCAGTCAGACACAACGTCTGAAAAGAGTCTACAAAGTGGCAAACTGGGCAGGCCAAACCCAACAAAGCTGGTTCAAAACAGTGACCAAGACACAGAGTTAGTTCAGAAGAAGACTCATAAAGGCAAGAGCACAATAAACTCTCCATATGGAGACTGGAGTGATGAAGATGATGATGTTCAGCTGGTGTCAGTGCAGCCAGGCCCTGGACAGACCTCTAAAGCTCCAATTGCACCAGTGCAGAAAACCCTTACCTCCTACCCAGGCTTCCAGCCTGCCTCAAAAATCAAGGGTGAAGAAGACAACCCCAGGGCTCTCCACAGCCAGCTTACATCCCAGCTTAAACAGAAGAAGGTATAGTTTCAGTTTGTGAAAGCAGTGTTTTCCCTTTTTAAGCAAGCAGTTTATACTAAGACATGCCCTTCAGTTGATGTGCCCTTCCTTTCTCTCTCTCTCAATGTGCCCTTGGTCTAGGCCACTCTCTCAGCGGTGAATGTGGCTGCTCTTCCAGATAAAGGAGAGAGACTGAAGAGTCAAGTGAAGCAGCTTGAAGAGGCTCTTGAGGCTTTGAGTCTGACCAGTGTTGGTCTTACTGGTGAAATACTGATTTTGCCCTTAGCAAACATCTTATTGATTTTTTTATTGTATTTATTTTAGGTATTTAATTGAGTGTCATTGGATAATCTCTTTGTAGAGTCTCAAGATGCAGACAGTGAAACGCAGCACAAACCTGTATCCAGTCAGTCTAACCCTTTTAACCGCCCAGGAGGCACCATTCATTTGGCAGAAGCACCAGTGCCTTTCCAGCAAAAAGCTTCTGCTAGTTCCTTAGATTTGCATCTCAGTCAGGGTTACACACAGATGTATGGAGGTAATTTTTCCTTTTTTATTTTTGATTTTTTTGTACGTTGGCTTTCACGGTACAGAGACTGATATTTGATTATTTGATTTTTTTTTTTATGTGTCTAATATGCTTTGTCAAGCGGTCTTTTACTTTTTTCTCCCAAGTAAATCCTCAAAACCAGGCTTTCTATGGAGGTAGAATGACCGAAAACAGACTGCTTGCAGTTCGCAATGCCACCACTGAGGCGATTGACCACCTCCACAACTCGCTGGAGTCCTGTCCGACTGTAGAGACAGAGGCAGAGGACCCTAAAGGAATTAAGGCAAGATTCTCTACATAAGTGCTGAGACCATTGTCCTTTATTTCCTAAAGACAAATAGGAGGTTTAATTCCTGCTTTTTCGCTTAGAACGGTATTAAGATGATCTTAATCTCTTTCAGGTCCAGTTATTGCCTCATCAGCGAAAAGCCTTGGCCTGGCTGCTATGGAGAGAGACCCAAAAACCCTGTGGTGGTATCCTGGGTAATGTATGATTTCTCTCTTAAAAAGCTCTAAGAATGCTGGTGTCCAACAGTTTGATATGAGTGTAACTCATAAATGAAATTGAAAGGCCAAAGGCCGGAGGTTCTCACATCGAAGACACGGTGACAGAATGAGCCCATGTTGTAATCTGTGTTTGTTTTTGACTGCATTGTTTATTCTATTTCCTTCTGTTTCAGCGGATGACATGGGTCTGGGAAAGACGCTCACCATGATTGCTCTCATTCTGACCCAGAAGAAGAAGAAGAAGGATGTAAAGGACTCGGAACTGGAGGGATGGATTTCTAAAACTGGTAAACACTCTTCCACATTTGTTTTTATCGGTAGCGTACTTCACAGATTTCGGATGTGTGGGTTTGAGCAAACTCGTTACTCATTCCTGAAATGAGTTTATGAATTAAATGGTGAATGCTATGTTTATGCATGTATTGGGTAAAATGTTTGTTTTTGTTAGATTCAACTGTGGTGACATCTCAAGGAACTCTGATTATCTGCCCTGCCTCTCTGGTGCATCACTGGAAGAAAGAGATAGAAAGACACGTAAAGAACACTCGACTGAGTGTGTATCTCTATCATGGGCCCAACCGACAGAGGAGCGCGAATGTGTAAGACGCAGCGAGCAGTGTTGCAGACATCCTATAACTCTTTCATAGTAGTTGGAACCTTATACCTGTTAAGAGGATGCTTTCTTATTTCATCATCTTTGATTTTTTTTCTGTCTCTCTCCACTAGACTGGCTGAACATGATGTGGTAATCACCACATACAGCCTGGTCTCTAAGGAGATACCTGTTCAGAAAGAGGATGCAGAGCATCCCAGTAAAGACTCCGAGCCTACGGTATGAAATTCTCTGCCAAAACTCATTGTGAGCATAAAGAAGCGTGAAGGGTCAGATTTCTTCCAGATTTTTGCTTGCTCTTTCCAAGAGCATTTATAGTTGGCGTTGTGCTGCTTTATAAAACTGCAGGTTTAATGGCAGTTCTCAAATATGTATTTTTTTGGGGAGCATGGTTGTCGTCTTGTTTGTTTTCTAAACATTTGTGTAATTGAATCCACTGTAGATAATGTGTCTATATACATGGAAAAGATCTGTTTGCAACCTGGAATACATGCAGTGATTGGTTGTCATGTTTAAATCAGCTGTAACTTTCTTATTATTGAAATTATTTTGATCTCAGAAAAATATTTCTGAAAATTGCTGATTTCCACTTTAAATTTACACAACACTGCATTTGTAAAACACCTTGGCTATAAATGAACTTTCAAACTGAGATGAGGAAATGAATGAGTTAATATTTGGTACATTTATTTTTATTTGATGCTTACAAGTAGTGGATCTTGAATTGTTTAAATCTTAAGATGTTCATTAACATTAATGTTAAAGTAGCTGTCACACAAAAAAATCAGTCTTTAATTCATATACATACCAGATACTGTGAATCACAGCGCTTTACCAGTCATATCTATACCACAAACCAGTGTATCAGTTGTTATAAAATTGTCCCTCATTCTAAGTGATATATTCTTTAAATAGTACAATTTTAAATGCTATCTTTCATAAACTGTTTCACTGTAATGGGACACTTTTACAGGGCACACTCAAACAATGGTCTGTGGTGGCACTCAATTGGACTCACTCTCTCAAAGTAAATAGTCGAGTTAAGTTTTGAAATGTGCCAGACATTCTTGTCAAAGCAGTTCTTCACATTTCCGCATAGGCATCAGAGACGGCTCCTCTCCTGCGTGTTGCCTGGGCTCGTGTGGTTCTGGATGAGGCTCACAACATTAAGAATCCTAAGGTCCAGACCTCCATGGCTGTCTGCAAGCTGCGGGCCAGAGCACGATGGGCTGTAACTGGAACCCCCATCCAGAACAACCTTTTGGACATGTACTCGCTGCTGAAGTATGGCACCAGATCTCCTGATGTTCTAGCTTCAAGACTTAGTCACACTACACATTTGTGGTTTGCATGGCTTTGCTAAATGGGTGTGGCAGAGGCTGAATTGAAAGATTGGCCACTGTTAACTCACTCACCATAAACAGCTGTAACACATAAGGGACCTTGATTACATAATATAAAAATGTATTCATCATAACACAGCAGTACGCATTGGTGTGTAGCTGAAATAAATGACTGGCATCTGGGTACAAATGCAGTTGGCCATGGAGCTAACATAACTGCATGCTTGCCAAAAGGGCATCTGGTAGTCTAGTGGTTAGGGCATTCGCCCTGTGATCGGGATATCATGGGTTCGATTCCCAAGACCACTAGGCACCTCTGAGGTACACTGAGCAAGGTACCGTCCCCACACACTGCTCTCCAGGCACTGTGTTCCTGGCAGAGGAAGAATTTTATGCTGTTCACAATGTGTCCTGTGGTGTGTTCACTTATGAAAGAATGGTCACTTTCACTTTCAAAATATCTACCACAAACAGTAAAACCTCAAAAGTAAGGATGGTAATATAGTATTTAACATATAGTAATATATCCTATAGTATGCTTGTGTATTGTGCAGTTTCTGTTTATAGTAAATGGGGAAGAAATGCTTAAAGGTTTGTGCTCCTGCTCCATTTTACTTGCCATTATTTCCATTTTGGATTTTGAGTATGTGCTGTATGTAAATCTGTCCCTTAAAAGGGGACACAACCAAAGCTGCAGCATGACTGGTCAAGAAAGCACATTTTTATGTCACAGTTCACTTAAGTGTTTTGTTTGTTTTTTTTTGTGCAAACTTTATTCACCCCAGAGGCCTGTGATGTTAATTTATTCACCTCTTCAAATCCAATTTAAATTAATTACTCTGACAAAATGTACATAATTTAACATGCGCTAATGTGACTTTAGAACTTAAGGACAGTCATCAGTGCTTTCATGTGCTTGTTTTGTTTAATCTTGTGGTGTTGATAAATGCAACTGTTGCTTTGACCTTGGATGAAAAATGTCAATGATGAAACATCTCTGCTCATTGTGTTTGTAGGTTTTTGAGGTGCTCTCCCTTCGATGAATATAAGCTGTGGAAGGCTCAGGTAGACAACGGCTCGAAGAGAGGAGGAGAGAGACTTAACATCCTCACCAGGTCCCTGCTGCTCCGCAGGACCAAAGACCAGCTGGACTCTACAGGGAAGCCCCTGGTACGAGCACACAGACCCCAGATATACATACATGTTTGCTAAACCTCAAGCAAACATGAACACATTATATTCTGTTCTGTGCTAGGTGTCTCTACCTGACCGAACCTGTGAAGTTCACAAGGTGAAACTTTCAGAAGAAGAGCAGTCTGTTTATGATGTCGTATTTGCACAATCCAGGTACAGAATAGTATTTGTGAAGGTCATATCCTAAGAAACATGGACTGTATTGAGTGTAGCATTGAGATTTCTTCTTCTCCAGGTCCACCCTCCAGTCCTACTTAAAAAGGCATGAGGGGGGAGACACTAAGCAAGGACACGCTGGCAACCCTTTTGAGAAAGGTGAGGGTCTGTGCTGTTTTGGATATGTGTTGCACTCAAATGTGTTGCACTTATTGCTTTTCTATAATTATAGAATAATTATAACTATAATAGAATATAGAATATATACTAGAATATAATAATTATAACTTTTCTAAACTGAGCTCAAGATTCAAGATGGGTATTTGTCACATCCACAGTTATACACACACACAATCTGCAATGAAATGTAAGCCTGAATCACTCCTAAATTCCATAGCTGGAAATCAGAGAATAGAATTATTTGACCGCTATACACTGTGAATACAATATGAATTTAACAGTACATACAAACTATGCACTAAAAGTATCAGTATTTACAGTTCAGCTTTTGGCGCTGGCATGTAAAATAAGTAATAAGATTGATTTTCATAAAAAGACGCTGTCCTGAACTGTACATTCAAATTAATAGATAAAATCAATATTGCACAACTCTAAATCCCATATCTAATTTTGGGTGACCAAAACAAAGCTAAACCAAATCCGGAAAAAAACTCTTGCTACAAATTTGTCTCTGATTGTCAGAATTTGAGCCTAATTTGACTTAAAATCATGGTGTGAAGCCCCATAACATGATTTTATTGCCACCCACTCTTTGTTCTGTGTATATGTTTTGGTTTAGTTTCAAATCATTTACATGAATCTCATGATCCCCAACTGCCAACTGTGGGGTACTTATTAGGTACTATAGGTTGCAATCAATCAGAGTTTTCTGACAACACGTGACAACCATTTGTTACAGAGAGCTTTGAAGGCCTGTTACCAGGGCTGTTACTGTGTCTTGGTATTTTTCACCAGTTGGGAAGAAAATGTGTCACACTGGTATTTGAACCTTTAAAAATCAGTTTATGTATTTTAGTTGCACGCGAGTTTGGAATGTCGCAGCCAGAGACAGTGTCTTCCTCTCAGCAGTCTCAGGGTTCCAGCACCATCCACATTCTGTCCCTGCTGCTACGCCTCAGACAGTGCTGCTGCCACCTGTCCCTGCTCAAGAAGGTAACTTTCTCAGACACACTTTATGCTCAAGATTTGTATCAGCATGTGCATTTTGTGTTGGGAATGTGTGTGTGTGTTTCAGACACTAGATCAATCAGAGCTGCAGGGTGATGGAATAGCTCTGTCTCTGGAGGAGCAGCTGTGTGCACTGTCTTTGTCAGAGACTTCAGACTCTGATACCAAATCCACAGTCTCCCTTAACGGCAGCCGCTTTCATTCGGAGCTGTTTGAAGAAACCCGTGAGAGCACAAAGGTGAACAGGTCTCCGCACCTACTTCTCTTAATACAAACTGTTGCATAATTACTATAGATCGATTAAGATATTTCTTCATAAATGTTTGGAATTGTTCTGTAGTTTGTAATATCACATAGAAAAGAATAGCTTGTATTTGATAAAAGAAATCAATTGATCGAAATGTGTTCTTTTTGCACTGTGCTTCATACTTACAAAATTGACAGTTATAGTTAGTTACCATCTCCTGTGAGATGTTAACTTCACATATCAGTTGTTTCTTTTTGTTCAGATTTCAGCCATTCTGACTGAGTTGAGGGAGATCCTTAAGAAAAATCAGAAAAGGTACTTTTTAATAGTATAAATACTGGCTGGAAATCAGTTGTGTGCACTTTTAAATGTTTAGCAAAATGCCCTCCGAAGAGATTGGTTTTCTTGACTGACTGTGGTGTCTGTTGCTAGCGTGATTGTGTCTCTCGAAGAGATTGGTTTTCTTGACTGACTGTGGTGTCTGTTGCTAGCGTGATTGTGTCTCAGTGGACTAGCATGCTGCGCATTGTAGCTGTACATTTGAAGAAGATGGACGTGCACTTTGCAGTTATAGATGGTACAGTCAACCCTAAGCGGCGCATGGACCTGGTGGAAGAATTCAACATAGACCCTAAAGGACCACAGGTTTGTTTCTTCACATGTAAAAATGAATACAGCTTTCTGCATTACATGGCCCAAAATATAAGGACACGCCCTTCAATTTTTTAAATTGTGGCCATTTCAGCCAAACTAGTGCATAGCTATTGCTAGCAAGTGCATAAAATCATGCATACAGCTATGCAATAACCACAGCTTGCAAAAAGTGTTCGTTGTCAGTAGTAACTCTCACTACTGAGTTTCAGACTCCATGCTGAAGCACTGTCAACATATTCATTTGAATCTTCATAGAATTGCTCTTTGTACAACTGCTCACAAGTAAAGGATGTACAACGCCAAATGGTATAAAGCACACCACAAGTGTACTTTGGATCAGTGGAGTCCATCTCTGTCAGCATGGGAGAAAAACTAGAGTTGTTTGTGAATAGAATTGTGGTTAATTCTGAGCAGGCTTTCCAGAAGAACAGAGCCATGTGGAGAATCATCTGTTCCTCATACACATGCACTGTTAACCCTAATGCACTTGGTTTCATTTCAGAAAGGGAGTGTCAACATATGCCAAACATATATGTGTGATTTCTTTTATGTGGTTCAGTTGGGAAATATTCATCCAATCAATCAAAACACAGTTTTGTATTAACGGGAAAGGTGACTGTGACCCAGGCCTGTTCACTCAACATCTGTGGGGAAAAGAATTTGAAACCATATTCTAAAACTTAGTGTAAAGTCATCTCAGTTTATCAGAGGCTGTTGCAGCCGCCAGAGGGAGACAAACTGCATATTAATATCTCTGTTTTTTGGATGTTCAGATGACTGTCCCTATGCTTTTGGCCATGTAGTGTATCTTATTTTTGTGGGACATGTTTAACTGCAACTCTGAAAGTAACTAACTATATCTGGGTACTTTTATGTTGAGCACATCTTTGAATTGCAGGTCATGCTAGTGTCCTTATGTGCTGGAGGAGTGGGCCTTAACCTGACTGGTGGGAACCATCTGTTCCTCATGGACATGCACTGGTAAACCCTTTTACACTTAATTTAGTTGTTAATAAATGCAACATATATTTCAAGCACCTAATTTATGTTGTCTACTTGATCACCAATACTTTGAATACATTTAAGAGGAAATTGAACACACCTTTTTCTCTCTCAATCACTGTAATTATAATGGCTGCACATCAGTAGTTAATAAATAAATAGTAATAAATAAAACTGACACGTACACGTGAAATTCTGTAAGCTAACAGTACGATACGGTCAGAAAACCATAAGAGTCCCGCGTCCCAAGCCGTGTCCCTAAACTAATGTCCACTATCCAGCGCCTCGCGCTGCAATTGCCCCTGCGTGCTTAAAGTGCTAGTACCAATTTTTAATCGTTAAAGGTG
>JBBPDH010185957.1:0-18003 GCA_037974565.1 Clupeocharax schoutedeni | reverse complement strand
CTCAGCAGCAAATATGACACAGGGCTAGGGAAACTATATAAACAGAGCACTGTATCCAACTGAATAAAACCATACAACCGGTCTTGTAGAGGAATTATTTAGTGTCAGATTAATTGTTCTCTTGCACAGCGGCAATATAAACTGCCAATTTGATGCAGCAATTTAAGATAATGTAAAGTTACTGCTGGAAGAATTAAACCTAATTAAGTCTCATGGCACTTAATCTTTTTTCCTTGCGTGTTCTTCCTTTGTAAGCCAAAAAAAGCTAAGGTGGGTTCCTGGTCATTTTGATGTAGCCAGGTCTGTGCCGAGAGAACTGTTTTCTATCACTTATACAAGGTGAGACCAAATCCGGGACAGTCACGTGGCAGTTTAAGCATGGGGTAAATAGACAAGTCCTCCAGACGCTGCTCCATGACGTCGCAAAGGATAATCAATGAGGCAGGAGGGTTATGACATCATCAGTTGCTGTGGCAACTGCGGCATGCAGACGGCACTCATCTGTTTGGCAGGCTGAGGGGTTGGCAGACAGGGCGTTGCTTGTTTTCATTTCATCTGTCTGAAGCCACAGTAGCCATGGCTGTCAGTGTCGGGCAGAATTTGCTGCCCTCTCTAGCGGACTTACATTTCCACTGATAACCAGACGATACTGAGGCCCTTTGCTGCATATCATGATACAAACTTTTTTGGTGAAAGTGATCATATGTTCCATTCCTAATGGAATTTTATTGAGTAAAGCTGAGTATGATAATACAGTATAGCTTATAGTACTGGTATTACTGGTAATGCCACCATCAGTGATTTCTTTGAGGTTGCCTTGATTCCCTTGAGGTTGATTCTTTGGATAAACAGTCACTCTGGAGGTTGCTACAAAATAATAATACAATTTGTGCATTATAGTTTGTAGTAAGCCATATTTAAGTAGATTATTTTCACCTAGAAAATCAACCAAATGTGTAATTTGAGCAGAAGTTTTAAAGCATATTGCATGTAGTGCATATAGTATCAGTACACACAGTATTATCGCATTTTATTATGAAACGTATTACTGAATGAACAGCAAACTTTTGAACCAGAGTCTAATGTAGGTGTGGATGTACCTGGATAATGGAGATGTTTCTATGGATTTTTTATTCATTCTTGGTTGTAAAATAGGTAGGCATGATTAAGACAGTCTTAATGGATTGTTCGAAGATGTCTGTGGTTTGTCCACTGATCAGTGGCATCTTGTTGCTTGCTGGGTGAAAGCTACCGATAATAACTCTCTTATCACCGGAATTCAATACATTGTGTTCAACTGTTGTCTTCAATATCACTGAGCCAGCCCACCATGAGGGAAAATTGCCTCTAAATGTGTGCTGCACTGGTGTGGGTGCATAACTGATGACACTTTGAAAACTGATTTATTTGTCATGATGCATTTTGATTTAAGGTAATAGTTCCTCTCCCACCCCACCATCATGTAATACATAAAAAATATTCAACTTGAGTCCTGAATTGGAAGAAATAGAAGGAAATAATGGAATGCAATTATGACATCAACATGATTTAATTAGCTACAAATCACCTAAATGTACCTGTAGCACATGTACCGAGAAAGTGTGATTCAACTATAAACAGGAAAGGTTCCCAACTGGCTGAACACACACTGACGACACACATTCATGGTAATGCGTTTAACAGCGGTGGATCATTGCGCATTTCTCTGAAGTCTTCAGCTATAATAGGCTGCCTAATGACAGAAACACTCTCAGTTCTGCCATTACATACGAGCGTGAGCACAATAAACGCTCAGGCGTGTTGCCATGCACACTGCTGGGCCTGGTGTTTTATGGGGGCACTTAATAGGGTGTGGAGCTACTGCATAGTGGTAGAACAACACAGATGGGCTCTATTAGATGTTTGTCAACAGATTTTTCATGTAGTGGAGATGAGCTGTTGCTTTATCTAAATAAAATAAAACTAAACATTCTTTATATCAGAATAGAGGTCGACCGATATGGGTTTTTCTATAGCCGTTGCTGATGTGTAGAAATCAAGGCTGATACATGCTGCCGATATGTTTTTGGACAATAATTACACATTTCCCTTCTGTTTGTGTTGTAAAGTATCAGACTAATAATAATAAAGGATACACAAAACCTAATGTTCATTTAACACTGACTAAACATAATTATGAACATTAATAACATAACTGTAAATGTCTAAACAATAAATAACTATGTATTATTTGAACGTGATTAATAATTTGTAAACAAAAAGTTTTCAAGTTACAAACTATTCCTGAGGGAAAATTAAATTGTAAACAATACAAAAAGTATTCCCAGTTGACGGGATTCCACGCCGGCCCAAATTTACCATCGGCCCATCAGGCCGGTATGCTTAATGGCAAGTCCAGCCCTGACTGAACACAGCTCAGTATTAGTGACTAAAGTTGAACAGTGTTTTGAAATATCACCATAGTGCTGGAACATTTCACATCGTTCTGTTTTGAGCAAACGAGCATATTTGTTTGTTTAAAAAACATTCTCTTACACAAAAGATTTATATGAACCCATTCGTTTTGGATTCCCTCTAACAAATCTTTTCATTTCATTTTGTGGCAGATGACCTATAAACACTGGATAAACGTCATTTTAAAGGAAAATTGGTACAATGTTTGGAGCACCTGAGCTTTACTTTACATTTACGTGTATGGCATTCAGCAGGTGCTCTTATCCAGAGTGATATGCACTAGTATTCCACAAGTAGTCCACATCTGTTCTTCAAACTTCAAAGCTATATTTAAATCAACAAGCTGAAATCAACGTGCTTTGAACCAAGTTACTGCCAGCTATGTTACACACCTTAACAAATCCTGTCAAAGAAAAGTCAAAGGATGAAGCATAAGTAAGGAAAACATGGAGTTAATAGGGTAAGTGCCCAATGTGTTTTTTAATAAAGGGAAACAAAAATGAGTAGGCAATAGCAAGAGGCCTGGGTGGTATTCCAGAAGGCAGGTTATGCTACATAACTGGGTAAGATCTGCACTAACTTACCCTTGAACTTACCCAGTTATGTAGCATAACCTGCTTTCTGGAATACCCCCCTGGTTAGTGACCAAAGTGCTCCTTGAAGAGGTAGGGAGGGACTCTGCATATCTGATTGGAGGAGGAAGTTCATTCCACTACTTTCTCCATTATGTTTTAGAAATGCTGTATAAAATCAATAAAACACTCAATCGCATGCGTGAACACCAGTGACACCATGGTTGCTAAGCTATGATTGCTCATTTGGATTAAATCAGGTTTTAGATAACGGTGTGGCAGCATTATGGATGGTCTGACCAACAACTAACACATCTCTTAACTACTCACAGAGGGCTGATAAAAACGATATAATCTGGAACCAAGTTCCAAGTGCTGCTGTTCCTCAAGTGCCACTTTAGATAGATGACAGCGATTCATCACTTTAGCTTACATCAAATTTAAAACATTTAAAAATGTATCCAAAATGTATCCATTTGTGTGTGTTCATGTGTGTGTGTGTGTGTGTGTGTGTGTGTGTGTGTTTCAGGCCAGTGCTTGTGTGGCCAGTGCACGTGTCATCCACCAGGAGACAGCCGTGTTCACGGCAAGAACTGTGAGTGTGACGACCGGCAGTGTGAAGATGTACATGGAGACATTTGTGGTGGTAAGATGCCCGCTTAAACGCACATAATCACACACCGGGTTACAATTGTCCCTCATATACAGCAATCCTTGTAACATTTACTGCATTACCATATATTTTATGTCAATGTGCCATTGTATAATGGATCCACAGAAAGGGGATGTTTGGGCATCATAAGATAAGATAAGATAAGATGAACCTTTACTAGTCCCACAAGTGGGAAATTTGTCTTGCCATGGCAGAACGTAGACAGTGCAAAGTTAACAGAATTGAATAGAATAAATATAAAATACACTACACTACACTAACAGTGTAGTATAAAATGTACACTTTACAATCTAGACATCTGTGTTGTTAATTATTTATATAAATATATTTGTAGACTATATGCAAACAAAAGTAGACTAAGTGATATGCCTGTACACAATGAGTTTATGTATACATACAGGATCACAATGGAGTGACAGGCATTGACAATAACGTTTTGAAATGCACATTTTGCCCAGGAGTGATGGTTCCACCCAAGAAAAGAAATTGTACATGTTGCAATTTTTCTGATGGAACATCATGCAATTTCTTTTCTTGGGTGGAACCATCACTACTTCACCGCAAATACCTTGCAGATGACCACAAACACGCACACAAACAAACAAACACACACATCCAAAAAACTATGGTAGTTATATTGGATGTGTGTGTTTGTTTGTTTGTGTGCGTGTGTGGACATCTGCAAGGTATTTGCTGTGAAGTCTGACAGCAGTTGGAAGGAAAGACCTGCGTAATCTTTCTGTCCCACATCGTGGGCGCTGCAGCCTGCCACTGAAGGAGCTGCTCAGTGCTGTCAGAGTCTCCTGCATGGGGTGGGAGATGTTGCCCAACAGGGATGACAGCTTAGCCACCATTTTCCTGTCACTCACCACCTCCAGAGGGCATCCTAGAACAGAACTGGCCCTCTTGATCAGCCTGTTCAGTCTCTTTCTGTCCCCAGCAGAGATGCTGTTGCCCCAGCAGACCACACCATAAAAGATGGCTGATGCCACCACAAAGTCATAAAAGAGTGGGCCCTTCTGTCCCAAGGACCTGAGCTTCCGCAGCAGGTACAGCCTGCTCTGCCCTCTTTTGTAGAGAGCATTTGAGTTGTGAGTCCAGTTCATTTTATTGAACACCCAGGTACCTGTAGCACAGTCTCAATGTCCATACCTTGGATGCTCAGTGGTTGCAGTGGAGGATGTGCCTGCGAAAGTCTACCACCAGTTCCTTGGTTTTTCCAGTGTCAATCTGGAGGTATCTGGAGTGTCATCAGAGAACTTTTGCAGGAAGCAGTTGGTGGAGTTGTGAGTGAAGTCTGCAGTGTAGATGGTGAAGAGGAACAGTGCCAGAACCGTACCCTGTCCGACACACAGCCCTGAGTTCTTACATGCTGTGGTTGGGGGTGGGGAGCAGTGAGAAGGGTGTGTGGAGGAGGTGTGAAGTGTCTGAGGTGTCAGAGGTGGAACAGCAGCAGTGGGGATGGGTGTCTCTGCTGCCGATGTTGAAGACTGCATCCTGGATGAATCAAACCTGTTAAAGAAGTGATTCAGTTCATTTGCCCCTCACTTCCCCCCATGGGCAGAGAGTTTTGATCTTTGTAGCCTAAGATGGTTCCTAGGCCTCTCCAGACTTTGCTAACATTGTTCTGCTGAAGCTGGTTTTCCATCTTCTGCCTGTAGCTGTCCTTCCCATCCCTGATCAGAGCAGTCCTTTTAGCTCTCTCTGCAGCCTTTTCAGCTCCTCCTTGTCTCCAGATGTGAAGGCCCTCTTCTGCTTGAGAACGGCTTTTATTTCTGGGGTAATCCAAGGTTTGTTGTTGGAGAAGCACCGCACAGTCCTGGTGGGTACGGTGTTATCCACACAGAAGTTAATGTAGCATGTAATGCAGGTGACAAGGCTGTCAATGTCCTCTCTGTGGTCATCACAAAGCACCTCCCACACAGTAGACTCAAAACAGTCCTTTAGAGCCTCCTCGCTCGAGGGACTGTGCGAAGGACTGGTGGCTCCCTGCTCACTAATGGCTCATACACAGGAACAAGTTTCACCAGGTTGTGATCAAATCTTCCCAGGGGAGGGAGAGGTGATGAACTGTATGCTTCTTTGCATTGGCATGCAGTAAGTCCAATGTTTTGTTATCTCTGGGTATGTCACCTACTGGGTGAAGGGCAGTGTCCAGTTAGGCATGATTATAGTCCCCTGATATTAATAAAGGGCTCTTGGAGATTGGGGGATTGGGCAGTCTGCAAACCCAACTACAGAGTGGAGAGAGTCACAGGCTGCCTCCGCATTGGCCGAGGGGGGGAAACATTATCATCTTAGGGAAAGCCCTAGTGAATCCAGATTTTTGGCACACCTTCTCTAAGTTTGTCTAAAGGCTTGTTCTTAAACATGGGACTGTGCCGTTCAGACAGCAGGTGTCTCTGTGGTTTTCCGTCTCTTCAGTGTTAAGATCGTTGTAGTTTTTGGACTGGCCTCCGGCAAACATTTGACATACATTTTTGTTGGTCACAGAGCATCAGGGAGAATGATCTAGAGCTATAAAATATTTAAAAAATAACTGTCTGGACCAAACTATTCCCTTTTGAACATTTCTGAAAAATCCGAAATATGCCCAAACCTCCTCAGCTATTAGCATGCTATAGTGTGCTCTCTTCAGACCAAAGAGAACTCTGCATTCAAAGAACCCTTTAACAAATCCACTGTTCACTGCATGTACAGGAGGCATTCTGAAGGCATCATGTGACTTGAAGCATGCAGAGCGGTTGCAGGGACTTGATGTGTTTTCTGTAGGGGGTCACATTGAGCGCTGGAGAGTGGGCATATAAGGATTCTGAGAAGCACTGGGTGATGAGTGTGCAATCATTTTCAGTTCTTGCAATTGGTCTGGCTGTGACCTCCCTTCAGGATCAGAGTATTCTGCTCTTGAATATGTGAAACAGAACACCAGCATGGATATTGTTTTCAAACATTGCTGAAACCAGGGAGAAAAAAATTCTAAATGTGAATCTTATATGTGTCTTAATGTATATATGGCAATAATGCTGTGACAAATTACAGATGTACAAGGCAGACTCCGGGATAGCTGTAATATCCATAGCCCCAAAACCTCACCATACACTTACCGATGAGGTGAAACCATCTAAGAGCTAAGTGTGTCTTGCATGTGTGTAAAATAAGCTGTACTGCTCAGTGTGACTGGATTAAAGTGAGTGTATCATCACAGGCCAGGCTTTATAACAACCTGTGTGTTTGGAGACTAACCCTTGGTGGCTGAACTGTGTAGAACAGTGGATTATACTGTTAGTGTTCAAAATTATGTAACTGATATTTTAATACGATTAGTTCTACATTGATTGTGGTGGATAGTGATGATTGTGTCGCAATTGTGTGCCAGTGCTGCTGTTCTTAATTTATCTCCAATTGCTGACTCATAGGCATTCCTAATATGCAGAAATTGGCACATTTTCCTGAATTAGCATTGTAGAAAAATAGCAGGGTTAGAAATGCTACAAAATAAAGAGATTTTATGATAGAAGCCCATCATCACACAAACATTTTGCTTTTTTGAAGTACAATAAAAAATAATCAAGTATCAATTTAAAATATCAGGCAAATCTAAACATCTGTGAACAGCAACATGATTCCACTATTACTGTGCATGCTTGTAATTCAAAACTGTGGAGTAAAGCCAACCAGAACTGAGCACTCAGGGCCTTCTGGATTTTATGGTTTTTGGAAAATAAAAAAGTACGTCTGTACATTTTTATATATTTATTAAGTTAACATTATGCAATCATATTTTCATATACAATGAGTGAGATCGAGATGTCCTACACACCCAGAGAGCCTAGACATTCTAGATGCATCACTGACTGTGTATACTAGCGGCATTCTAACCAATGACTTTCTGTCAGATGGTGAACAGCAGGACTCTTTACTAAAGGGCATGCAAGGTAAAATAAGCCACACCACTGTAACCACTGAGAGGTGAACCAAATTGTATTGATTATTTCATTACAGTTTCTCTTAACGAGATGTGGGATATATTTGGCAGCAACTGACCAGTCAGCTCTTGAAGTAGATGTGGACAAGAAAAATGGACATGGACATCTTTGTGTGTGTGTTCACTAATAGCAGGGGACTCTTTCAGCAGAATAATGCACACTGTGCACATCTGTTGATGTGCCAGGCAAACTAGTTTGATCCATTGAGGCACTACCTTGAAACTTTCAAGACTTAAATGCTCTGCTGATAGCATATTGGTCCCAGAAACCACAGCAGTTTATTCCTTGATGTGTGAGAGCTGTTTGGCAGCAAGAAGAGGATCTATACAATATGGGGCACAATATTACAGCCATGTTGTGGCTGCTATATGTGTTACAGGCTTCAGATAAAACATTGAATGTGTTCTACAAGCTTCAGCTGTATTTGTTTAATCTAGAACCAGCAAGAATGTTTCATAAAATGCAGTTGGTTAAGGACTAAAAAATTGGGGATGCTGGAAAAAATCAGTGGCATAGCAAAGATGTTAAATTTCTTAATTTTTGGCTGGAATTTAACCCAAACTAGTTATGGTTCGCCATTGTTGTCCATTTGGACAAAAAATAACCACTCTTCTACCAACGATTTCCCAAATGTGAGTGATGGGACCCAGTCAAGGCTAGACAAAGCGTTTGTACAGTGTTCCCACACTGTTTTCGCCCCTGTTCATATCACTCCATAATACACACATAATATGGATTGAAAGTCAGCTATGGAGAAAAAGTACTGGATAGTTGATTCGAAAGATTGATGTGGTTTGATTGGACACGCTCTGAAATCTACAAATCCAGTTGAATTTGTGAATATTTCAAAGCCTTTGAAGTTTATCCTCCTTTTTGGAGAGGTTTGCACTCTTGATTGGAGCGCTTATGCACGAAGCCCTGAGATGATGAAAAGTGCCAGTGGACAACTTGAAACTCCAGCAATTTCATTTTAATTGACATCTTGGTGATTGTTTGCCCCAGATGCTCAAGAAGCAGACAGTAGGACAGGATCAGCACTAATTGGTGGTTCTGCTCTGGTAAAGCTTGGAGCTGGTACATTCTTTAGAAGCGCAGAACAGATTAGTACTGCTGGCCTCTAATGTAGGGTGAGCAGCAGCGGCAACGAAAGCTTGTCAGGTCTGAACCTTACCTCAGATTTAATGCGAGCTACATGAAGCAACCGCTTGGAGTATATGTGGGGGAAAATGAGGATGTCACATGTGCTGGCCCTGCCTTGCACAGAGCCCTAGGCCAGATGGCTGTCATCACTTGCCATGACTTTCACTCTCAGGCCAAGGAGATTTTTACCTTCTATTTCATCCCCCTGACCACTGGTGTCACTCTTCCAAACATAAAGTTACACTCTAAAAGGCTGGTATAGGCATCTGGTGCCCCATCTTTTTATTATCAATTTACCCTAAAAATCATTTAAAACGAACTGTTTGACAATATTCAAATTTGTATGATTCTTAATCCAACAATTTAAATAACAAATAAATCTGGTTTAAATGACAGTCATTCAACATGCCTGAGATCTCTTCCCTATGTGGCATAATCCCAGTTGTATGAGGTTGTATAAGTTCACAGTACACAATTTATGGTCCCAATTAAATGCAATCCATAAATAGTTTGGACATAAATATTAATATTACTGAATAAAAATCCTATCAAATAATTATATTAGACTTGTAAAAACTAAAGGACATCCAGGATACCCTTTACAATGCATGAGTGGTTTTGTTGCATGTTAAAAGCATGATATTTAGTGAACCAAAAAAGAATATTGTACAGTTCACACGGAGTACTTTTTTTGACACTTTGAACATATTTTTAAGAGTGTGACGATTTTTCAGTATCTGTCACTGTCCAAACACTTTCTGAATGCAATGTTTCCATTAATAGCTTAAAATTATAATAGCTGATATTAAAAAGCTTGTTTCCACATGCATAATGGCCATCTCTGTGCTAACCCAGAGATAGTAATTATAGGACATATATAGAGTTCTGTTTGAACTACCTTTAAGCATCCATACCTACCAAATGGATGGATGGTTACATTAAAATTGTATTGCTTCAGCCACACAGTTTATAGTCATTAATTCTAGGTCAGCAATTAAGTGTGACTGAAAAACTTCAGAAGCATCTGAGAATCTTTTGTTGGGCGACCAAGCATATACAAGGTCTGCAAAAAATATGATTTGTTAAGGAAAAGAGTAAAAAAAAAAGATTTACTACAAAAGAAAGCAATCCCACCAAGTATGTCTTCTACATTGTGAATACACCATATGTCCAAAAGTTGACGCCCAATTAATTAATTAATAATTAATCATTATGAATTATATTAATCATAGTGCAGCTGGTGGTAGGGAGGTGCCCCTGTGATCAGAAGGTCATGGGTTCAAATCCCAGGACTCCCAGTGGCACCCTTGAGCAAGGTACCGTCCTCACACACTGCTTCCCAGATGCTGCATCACTGGCTGCCCACTGCTTTACTTGGTGAATGGGTCAAATGTAGAGAAAAAAATTCACATTTTTTACAGCGTGTTGTGCGGTGATGTGGTCACTTGGCAACTTTATTTTACTTCACATTGGCTGAAAGGGTACATTCCATAATAATACCTTTAATTTACCAAGAAATAATGAATGTTCAGTTGTCTACAAACTTTTTGATATTTATACAGTGTACCAGCCTGAATAAAACTCTACAAGTCTGCAGTGGTCACACTGATTCTGAAGAAACCCTCAGATATCAACAACTACAGACCTGTATCTCTTTTCTCCTTCCTTTCAAAAGTCCTGGAATGGGCTGCTTATAACCAACTTAACATCTTTCTTTCGCAAAACAGGCTTCAGGATCCTCACCATTCTGGGTTCAAGGCTGCACACTCAAGAGCTTCATGCAGCTAGATCAGCCAACCTGTCTTCTGCTTTGATTCTTTTTGACCTTTCTGTAGCCTTCGACACGGTTAATCATCAGATCCTCTTGGCTACTCTCTCCAGCCTTGGGATATCGGACACAGCCTGGCAATGGTTTGAATCCTACCATGATGACCGCAAGTACCAGGTAGCATGGCAAGGCTCCTAGTCTGCCCTGCGAAGATTGTCCGCTGGTGTACCTCAGGGCTCGATTCTTGGACCACTATTCTTTTCTATATATGCTCATTCTCTTGGGGATGTAATAGCCTCACATGGATTTTCCTAGCACTTTTATGCAGATGACACTCAACTAATCCTCTCTTTCCCCTCCAGTGTAGATCAGGTAACAAGACCACTACAGCTGATTCAGAATGCAGCTGTGAGGTTAGTCTTCAATCTTCTTAAATTCTCACACACTACACCTCTACTACAGAACCTTCACTGGCTCCCTGTGGACACTCGCATTAAATTCAAAACACTTGCTTTCAAGGCTAATATTGGGATTGCACCTCCTTACTTGTCTGCACTGATCAAGTAACGTGTCACTTCTCGTCCTCTCAGGGCATCAAGCACAGCTCATCTTGAAACTCCTTTGCTCAAAAGAAGAGGAGGACATGCATCTAGACTCTTTTCGGTCTTGGCCCCACAGTGGTGAAACGAAATCCCTCTTGCAATCAGATCTGCGGAATCCTTCGCCTCTTTAAGCATCGTCTGAAGACCCACCTCTTTAAGGAGCATCTTGGCGACTAGCCAGTGCTCCCATGCATCTCTTACACATATTTTCATATATATTTAACAAATCCCTCAGCCGCTTACCAATTTAACGTTTTTTACTGTTTTTACTTGTGTATTAATCTCTGACTTGCTTTTTCTCTTGGACAGGGTTTGTTATTGTGTGTAACTTAGCCAGCAGTAACTTGGTTAAATAGCTGTTGTTTTAAGTATAGCTTTACAGGTTTAAGAACAGTTGTGGACTACTTAAGCCCTGATGTACGTTGCTCTGGATAGGAGCGTCTGCTAAATGCTGTAAATGTAAACGTACAAGACACATACATTGTTTTAGCCAGGGCCATTAGGGGTCATGTTTAGGATTGTTGCAAGTCCGCCCTGGCATTATTCAAGGCAGTATTCAAGGCAGATATTTCTCCTTTTTAGAGGTGGATGGAATTTAAATGTTGCATGTATTCTGGAGGCTCATTGCAGTGCGCTGCAAAGTGACAATGACACAGACAACTGATGGGCATGTTCGACCCGCTAGCCGGTCTGGTATAGCCTCAGAGATGGACTTTAAATATGTATGGGGCCTCACTGCTGCTGCTGTGCCATTCCCGAAGCAGAATAGAACATCCTAATACAGGAAAGCTGGGGAACACACTATATCTCTGTTCCCCTTCCCTCTACATACTTTCAGTTCACACGTAACAACAGAGACGACTGGGCCTCATTCACTGATTAATTTAATGTCAGCTAATTGCCTGTCTGGTCAGGTTGGAGTGGTTTAGCATTCAAGAGAGGACACTGCTCGAAGTGTGTGGGCCCTTTGTGGGATTTTTAAATGTCTTTGAACACAGCTGGATGTTACGTTGTTTGTATGCATTCATTTCTTCTGTATTGAAGCAATGTGTAAACATCTCACTTTGGTTTCATCTGGTTTTCAAAGACGGCAGCCAGCCACACCCACCGCTATATAGAGGCCTCTCTGAAAACATTTCTCTAAAAACTGACATGAATGGCTCAGAGAAAACTCACACACGCATGCAAACTGCATTGCCAAGCTCTGTAATGGGGAACCACAGGTGCAGTTTAATTGAAAGGGTCAGGGTGCCACTCTTCGAAAGCAATTAAATGCTCTCATAGGCTGGCTGATTGAAGCAGCCAAGTGTGCAGCTCCCCCAACTGCACACTTCATACCTATATCTCTAATGCGTTGAGAACGGAAAGGTTTCATGTCAGCTGTAGTTGTTTTTTACTTGTTTGTAAATATGTAAAAAGCACATGTACAAACATTCAGTTTACTAACACTGTAGCTAATCTTGCAAACTGCATAGGTCTATGCATATATGGCACATGGTTTAACCCCTACCCCCACTTCTCTTATAATGTTGTTTCTACAGTTTTACTTTGCTTCAAACAACAGAAAAATGTGGAAAGTTAATGCCCCAGAGAGTAAGTCGGTAGGCATTTAAGAATTGAGAATTTTTTTTCTCTGTTGACAATTATGATCATGCCCAAATCTAGCCTCCATGGCAGCTGCCATTGATAAGAAAGTCTTAGTAAAGAAAATGTGTCAACACCTTTACTGCTCCTTCACAGGACACACATTGACATTGAGTGTTTAGGATTCCTGTACAATACATGCATGCTTTTTCAAGCAGAATGTGACTTATTTGATCCTTCATCGTGGCACAAAAATCATTGCATTTTTGGCCCCATGGCCTAAAGCAATCAATAGCACAGCCAGTTTCAAGAGTAATACTATCATCTCTGTTTGCCCTGTATTTTCATTTTCAACAGGATGCTCTTATGTTATCTTGTTCTTGTTTCTTGTTGAACTTTAATATCTAGGCCACATACCCGACTTCTCTGTCTAGTCTTGGGGGAGTCCTTGAAATTGTATGAGAAAGGAAGCAGCTGTAGCTGCAGCAGGATCTCCTTTATTCACTGTTCTCTTTTCACTCTCAGACTCTTCCATGAACCACAGAGAAGCGTCTTCAGAAAAATGTTCCTTCAGAATAAACAGTCTTCAGAAAAATGTTCCAAAAATGTTTAATTTCCTCCCTACCAACACCTGCGCTGCTCTTGCACAGGACACACATTGCCCTGCTTTACTCAAGCTTGCAGAAACAACACAGTATAGTTAACCACTTTGACAGTTTTAAGTAAATTCCAGTGTGCCATTAATGAAGGTAATTCCTTCCGAAGACATCACAATGCTTAAATTACTTTTTAATAAACACTTGGAAAGAAAAATACATATTTAGTGGAACAAACCTCAGTGCATTGCTGACATGATTATCCTCTCAAAGCAATCCATGTAACAAGCTCGAAATGGAGGAGGGCTCAATAGATAATATGACCGAGTCTCTATGATTAATTCTGATGGCAGTGAACAGTTCTTAACACTTTTCAGCAGCTCAGGAATCTTAGCACAAGCCAGGTTTTCTGTGGCTCCAACAATAGCTATGGTAAATTTTTTTTTTTCTTCAGAGCACCTTTATTTTTGCATTATACACCATTATCTTGACATGACATTTACCTGATCATTGAACATAAATTGACTACAGAATGAACTGTTCTCTTATATTCTTATCAGTACCTAATTCAATGCCCCAATAATTCATTAACTGATTCTTAAACTGATTCGTATCAATACTCACCAGTAGGTTTAAGTACAACAAGACAAGCAGGACAGTTTGTCTTAAGACAAAGTAACCTGTTATTCTGAAGTAAAGAAGGTAACCTTTAATAAGAAGATGGCCTTAGTCTGAACCATTTCCTTGTGTTTTATGTGTGTTTGGGGATCAGAAAGTGGTGTGGAAAGATCTCAGCTTTTATGTACATATATCTGCTTTGAACATTCCTGACAATTCCAGATCACATGTCTTTTAATCAACATTGTTGTTTTACGTGTTTATAGATTAGTTAGAATATCTTAGACTAGTCTTAGACTTTCTTAGACTAATATCACACCGTTTAAGTACATTTAAGTACATTGAATGTAGTGAAAGTATATTTGAATGTATGTTTGAGAATGTTTTAGCAAAGTGTCATAATTATGCGAAAGATTACGACGTGTACGATGCATAATAGTTAACATGGAATGAATAGGCAGAATAATGATTTCCAGCTGTTGGCATCATGAGGCTTAATAAAGCCACTAACCTTCTAATATAAATATTGTTTAGTGTTAATATTGCCTTGTTTAATAAAAGTGGGTTTTCGTTGTTTTTATTTACAATGGTTTACCTGTTCGTTTCTGCTCTTATGCTTGAACATATGCTTTAAAGCCTTTTACATGTATATGTATTATTATAACCACCATAGACTTAGGCTATTTCTTTTTTTTCAAAGGCACAAAATATCAGTGTTGTAATTAGAAGATCTTTGATTATACTGGTATATTTCTAGTAACTTAATGTCAGCTACATTTGTATAGTGTTATTGGACATTTTATATTGGTTAGGTCTTAGCCTGCATTGGTTTGAATGTTGCCTTGTTTTGTTTAAAAGCTGTTTTGTTGTGTAGAACAAAAATCTCTGTTTGTCTTGTCCTCTCCAGACCATGGCTTCTGCTCCTGTGGTCGCTGTATCTGTAGTGATGGATGGTTTGGGAAGCACTGCCAGTTCCCCCGCAGCTGCAGCATGACTGACGAGCAGAGCAAGAGTCTGTGTGAAACAGCCCATGGTGTCATGTGTTCAGGAAAAGGTAAAATCGAGCCTTCCTAGAGGTGTACTTGATCAATCTCAGTAAAGGTGGAGAGATCAACGGTAGAGGTCTACTTTACCTGCCATAGTGCAGCGGCAGGCCAGAAAGAAATTGTGAAAGTCATGATAAATTGATTCAGCTGGATTGCTTGTTTCATTCAATTACGTTTAGTTCAGTTCAATTCAAAACCATGCACTGTCACTAAACAGTAGGAGTGGGATGAGATCTTGTGTAATATTGAAATATTAGTGATATTTCTCGTAACACAAAAGTCTTGCGAAGCAGCATACAGCAGTAGTCAGCATGACATCTAAAAAGTGTGGGAGCTTCTCACCGTGTTTCCCTCTGCCTCTCGCGGGATGCACTCTGCACTGCCAGCACTTTAAAGTCATTTGTATGGTAATATTTTCACCATTAATCATGTAGGAAGTAGCCAAAGACCAACAGACAGATCACAAACAATTTGAAAGTACTGTCAGAAAATAGTATTATGCACTAAAAGAGAACATTTTTATTCATTTTTGTGAATTATATTGTTGTGAAAATAAGTTCAAGTAGAAGGTCACACACAGCTTTAACAGGTTAGGAGTTCTTGCACAGTTATAAGGTTGGATGAAACATAATATTGTGTATTGTCTTATGAGCTTAGCTGAGCATCTCATCTCATCACACCCTTACTAAGCAGCTTGACAGAAATCCAAGACCAAGCCCTTGCTTATCAAGCTAATTGCAACAGGAGCAAAGAAAAACTCATTAAGAGCCAAAGGAACCAAGAGGAGCCAAGACTCAAAGTAGCCATCCATCCTCATCTGGCGACACCAGTTGGCAAAACCTTAAGGAACAAAAGTAAACGGAGACCTGAGAATAAAGGGAAATGACTCATATGGTATATAGCCCATAAACAATGAGTAATTCATTAGGAAACAACGAGAGCTTTATTCTTATTTAGTGGTTAATCTGTATTCAGATTAATTAGTGAAAAACAAGGAGAAAGCCCAGACTTAAACTGCTAAGAATCCAAGACTTTGTCTTCGGATCAGTTGATTAGGCTGCTCTGAGAACAACAAGGGCCAATCTGAGTCATCAGAGCAGCGAAGCACAAACTTGCACTGCATCTCTTCTACACATGGCTTATAGCTGAAAATGACAAAACAGCTAAGAAGACCACCCCTCCCCACATTGAGCAGGCACTCTATCAGATCATGGCTGATGTGTGGAAAGCTTTGCTCATGGAGCAGAAAACATTCCTAGTTGTGTGCTCAGAGGATTTGCAAACCAGCAGGGAAATGTCTTCATAGACTTCTTCTGTATTTCGCTGAGCGAGTTCCATCATACTTCAAAGCCACATCTATCATCCCCTTGTCAAAGAAGTTGTCAGTGTCCTGCCTCAAGAAATATTGTTGATGTAGACTGGCCCATCATCAAACTTGACAAAAAGGGCACTTGCATAAGAATGCCATTCATAGACTTCATTGCAGCATTCAACACCATCGTTCCTCTGTATCTGATTGGGAAGCGGAGACTGCTGGGCCTGAACACTTCTCTCAGCACTTTGTCTTGCCATTGGTCCTTAGTTTTTCCCTTGCTGTATTTAGGTTCACCTGTTCTGTTAATCATCATCCAGACATACTTTCATTCTCCCAGGTTGTTGTCCTTCTCCTCCTGTTTCCCCTCACCTTATTTGTCTCCTGATATATATATTAAAACACCTTAAAATGCAACTCTGCAGCAGTGCCTTTTCTTCTCTGCCAGGACAAGTCCCCAACGTGACACTAACACTAAAATCTCAAATGGAAGATTGGAGATTACATTCCATGTAAAGCCAGAAATGCCGCTGCTACACAAGTGCACTGATCCTTGGGCAAGAATAATAATGCTATCATTATAAGTGACTCTGGAAGTCCTTGGTCATTGCGCAAGACTCCTAATAAGACAATTGTAAGTGGCTCTTTAAGTCCGCTAAATATAGAATATTTAGATATAAATATTTTTACACTTATTGCAATATGTAAGCAATGACAGTTATATAAAGTCTTACTCAAACTGCACTTCATATCTGGCTTGTTGGGTGAACTGTACTTGAGAGTGCCACAACTCTCCTGGAAATCTTTGAAGAGCGCTACCACAGAGCTAAAGCACATCAGACAGCACAGCATGGTAGTCACCGTGCTGTGCTACCACAGCCTACCTTGATGTCAATTCTATTTATTATGCAAGTTTTTAAGAAAGACCTCATTACAACTGCCTAAAAACACAAGAACTGCAAAGTAAGAAAAGAAAATGTCCTAACACCAAACATTGTGTCAGCTGGATTTATGCTCTTCCAGTGGCATCCAAATTAGGATGAGCACATGGATTTCTCTTCAACCCATATAGAATAAAAACCTCTCTCTGTTACACACACACAAACACACACACACACAGACACATTCATGAGGCCGATCACAAACCCAAGCACCTTGCATTTCAAAGTCTATACTTCAAACCTCTTCTAAAGGTATAAATAGCAGAAACAGGAGAGCTGTGGCTTTCCTATTTGGGCTTTGAAAAGCAAGAAGGCACAGGAAATGTGTTTTCTCCCTGCCTGCCTTACCTTAACACCTTATCCTTTTCCAGCCTAGACCACTTGCCCTTGACCAGTTAACAGGTGCTGCTTGTTAAGATTCCATGAGGCTGAATCAGCAGAGGACATGCTTTTATTATCTGTAACCTGACATACTCTGGAAAAAAATAAGAGACAACTTAATTTGTTTTTTTACATCAGCATCTCTATGAGTATGACAACCATTCAATTCTTCTGCTAGCATAAGGGATGCTCTATAGTATAGTAGTGCTGGACTATACAACAACATTAAAACCACTTACAGGCAGTGTTGGGTGTTACTGTAATAATATTACTTTTTTCAGTAACTAGTAGTGTAAGGCATTACTCGTCTGAAAATGGTAATATTATTAC